>CAJPIZ010001039.1:0-18922 GCA_905368565.1 Medioppia subpectinata | reverse complement strand
TTTAGATTCAATCAAAGAATCTTATCAAATGGTCAGATGTGGTCACGTGTCCCGCAAAATACCCGATATCTTCAGTGATCAGTAGTTATACTGAAGGCGTGTGTGAAGTGAACAGAGAGAGAGAGAGAGAGAGAGAGAGAGAATTTACTAATTACTTATTACAATTACAGTACCGATGGAGAGACCAATGATAGTGCGATACAATTACAATGAAAACATATTTACCGACGTTTTAGGACAGGATTCCCATTTCATGCAGGAATGCGTGATATATATTGACTACACTTTTCCCGGAAATGTGTCCGAAATGCGTTCACTTGTGTCCGTTATTCTGGACGAACCCCTGGATGTGAACGGCATTCCCGGTAACCAGAGTTTGGCACTATTCAGACGCGTCCACAGCAATAACCTAACGTTTACGGATCGCTATTACCTGAGCCAAGACTATCGTTTGAATACTACGGGACACGACGTGGAGGACATACACCCCATCCGATCGCTCATGTCTTATGACGTTTACTATAACAACGAGTTAAATGTGATATTTGGCTGTCGAGACCCCTGTAGGCTAACCACATCACTCACTCAAATCAATATCAATAAGGGGAAAGTCGACTACCAAGACGTTCCGGTGCTCTCATTAAAAAACAATTTATTAATTTTTCGAAATTAATTAAAAATAATTTTGTACTTTACAGTACACTACTAACAAAGCTTTTTTCCGGTGCGACGAACTCCCGGTGCCGTTCGCACCGTTTGATTTGTGTCAACAAAACAATACTTTGAATAATATATTGAGTTTAGGAAACGATTATTATTTGCAACGAAACTCACATTTTTGGCGATTAAGTAGTTTTGGTTTCACTAAAGACTCGTTTCCACCAAATATGGGAACTCTTTGGAGAAATACTGTTTACGACCACAATATGGCTAAACTTCTCGTCCATCCAAGCGTTTCATTTGGTTTGTATTCGCCATTAAATTGTATTAATGTTTTTTAGTTAACATTAATATTGAATGTATTTGCAATCAATAGATTTAAATCAAACAATTTATGGCTTTGCATACAAATCAACCAAAAAACGCGATCGTTTATGCCATGACTTTAGCGGTCCGTTACTACAAGAATGTAACGACAATTACGTTAAAAACGATAACAATTTAAATGTGTGTTTATTTGGTTACACATATCCGGTGTCAACACATGTCGAGACATTTTACACAAAGGGCTTAAAGCCGTATCCCTTTATACACACCCCGTATGGTCTGGAGTACGAGTCCGATGAAGAGTACAGAGATTTTTGTTACATATTTGCAGATTATATCGACGATGAAACTGAATATACGGGTTATAATAAGCAGTTCCTGAGCATCACATCCCGTCTAATGCCAGACACACAGACAAATCAAGTGGTGATAATGTTTTTGTCAATAAATCATTGGTATTTGATTTATACCATCGATTGGCACTACAATACAAATTATGAACATCTGGTGGACATCAAACTTACTATGAGACCAAAGCATTGGGAATTCAACAGACAATCCAAATATCATTTCAATGGACTTTTTGCCATAAAGAGTTTACTTTTTGGTTTTGTCAGTAATGGTAATGATTTAGAAGTCTATATATTAAATATCACGCAAACTAATCAGCCATTGGTAGGCATTGTTTTGTTTATTAAAAATGTGGCACAATTTCTGGTGAAATAATCTTTTTTTAATGTAATTTTAGATTCAATCAAAGAATCTTATCAAATGGTCAGATGTGGTCACGTGTCCCGCAAAATACCCGATATCTTCAGTGATCAGTAGTTATACTGAAGGCGTGTGTGAAGTGAACAGAGAGTATAACAATCGTCAGAGTATTTTCAATATCGGTCCCCAACTATACCATCAAACGGGCCGTCATTTCTATTATTACGATAAAAATCCAAATATTAATATTAAAAGATTTATATTTGATAAATACGTGACACAACTATTGGCCACTTATTTCGGTAAATATAACGTGATTTATAATAAATTTCTTAAAATACATTATTTTATTTACTAATTTGTTGCATACACTTCAGACACTAGACATCGAGTGACCGGATATTCATTTAGACCACTCGATGGCGACGATTATTATCACGTTGTAATCCACGGCAACAGTAGTCACGCGTATCGACAATTTGGTCAATACATATACGGGTTGTTTAAATACATGCCATACGTCAACAACTCAGCCGAAGCACTCGTACCAGTGATTACCTATCATCGGGCGAAGTACACTCTCGGACCCTCACTAACCACATACCGACGCAGTCATCAGCAGCTGTTGTTGGCCTTCAAGTACTACAACGACAGACATTTGTTTATGATATACGAGGTGTTCAACGATAGCATCGGCTATTCAGAGACCGGTTGGGGTCAAGCCGTCGGACAGCAATTGTATTATCCATTTGACGACTCATTGGATAAATTTCCGCTCAAAGACTTTGGTATCGGAGACGCATATCTCTACTCAAAAGCCGGTTGGGATCGCTTTGTCGGCGCCTTCTTTGATACGGGATATGGTGTCGAAAGACCACACTTTGTGGCCAATAATATTAATGATACCAATGATCCCAACAGACTGTATGAATACTACATCATTAATTTTGATAAGAAAGGCCCCATAACTGGTGGTTATCTCGTGTGGTTTCAATTTGACCAACATTTTCTGGTTTATAATGATTTTTTGTTGAAATAAAAGTATTTGATAACAGGTTTAATACCTATTTGTGTTTAGCGTTCTCTACCATATCTGGAGGCCTATTGTCCGCAGACATCGAAATCAAATAAGAAACAGATATCAAACATATTGTCATATATTGTGGCAATACTTGTGTTGATTCTGATTGTGTCGACAATTATTGTCGCTTTCATTGCCTATCGATTCAATGGTAGACAACAATCGGTGGATAAGAGCTCTCAAAACACCGCAAACAAAGTATCCGACACTCAAACTAAAGACATCACAAACAAGCCTTAAAGTGAATAATTCACAAATTATTTTCTTATAAATTGTTTATAATTTTAACACATTTTAAAAAATACCTTTCAATATTTGTATTAACTTAATACTATTAAGTCTTAATTGCATTTTTATACTTAATTATTATACTATAAATAAATGATATTTTAATGCACACAGTATTTCCAATACTCAGACGACTACCAAAAATGTTAATTGTCAGATTACTTTCATTTTAGTACAATTTATCTATTGTTGTAAATAAACATTAAAATATTGTTTATATTTCCAATTTGTCCGTTAATTACAAGTAATACCGAAATCTTAAAAATTCTGAATACTATTCTATGAATGCATTGAATACAATGAATACATTGGTGACAATTTTTCAAATAGTATTGGTTTTGGTATTATTTATCTGTAAGCGAATAATCTCTTTTTAAAAACATTATTTTTATTTTAAATGTTAAATGAATGTTAACTTTAAGCCACAACTTATGGTCTGTTTGTAACCATCGGTAATCACACTGGATATGAGTCCTTTGGGATTAACAACAAGACATGTGGCCTCAGATTCACACCCGAAATCAGTTACATATATTTCATTTACTCCAATTGTTTCCGTAATTTCTATCAAACGGTTCATGTAATCGATATGTTTGAGCGGGACTTCAGGCGCCACGAGTTGGACAGTCTGTTTGACAGTCGTGTAGTGGACGGGTGGCGGGCAAAGTCGGGTGAGGCACCATGGGCAGTTAACTTGGAAATTATTGACACTACTTATGGATTTCCGAGTCATCTTAAACCGGATCGACTGAATCGGCCCAACGTTTTCGCCACTTATTGCAGCGGAGTATTGATTGCCCCGCAATGGGTCCTAACGGCCGCCCATTGTTTCAATTTGTAAACCAATAGTTATTTACATTTTATTTATTATAATGTTATATCATTTGTAATTACAGCAAACGACCAAAACTACAGTTCCGCACGATTAAAGCGATCGCCGGTAACAATAAAGTGCATTTCCAGGACAGACAATGGGTTGGTATGAATTTCACTCATAACGGACTCGGCATAAGCTGGCCGTTCAATGCCAGTGACGTGGCATTGCTTCGGCTCTGGGAGCCCATGAAATTCAAGGCAATTGGCCGACAGATTATGGTAAACACTATATGCTTGCCTGAAACGGGTCGACTACAACGTACGCCAGAGTGGACTACACTGTATGGGTTCGGGGCACTAAACGACAAGAAGACACGTACGGGTGTATTGTACCGTGGTGAAATACTATTGCAACCTTATAGCAAATGTTACCCCGTACAAAAACCTCATTATAGAAACATACCCTCTGTTGCCCCGCCCATGAACTATGACGCGCTGATGTGTGCCCTAAATAACAGGCCCAGCAAGACGTCCACACCCTGTACTGTACGTGCAATTTGTAATTTATTTAATTAATTAATTCACATTTAATTTAAAGGGCGATTCGGGTGGAGGTCTCGTGCAATACACCAATAAGTATAGGACCCGAGCTATACTCGTGGGCACACACGTGACCGGCGGCACTAAAGCAGGCTTTGCCTGCGATGATCAGTATTCGTATTATATATCCACCTCGGTCATTATGGACTGGATTTTAGACACCATTAAAAATAATTCACAAATACCAATGACAATACATAACAAATAAATAAAAATTGTAATTTGCATTGTTTTCCACTTATTTTAACACATTGTGACAATTTATTTTATTTAATAATATTTAAATGTTATAATAATATCTGCTAAAATAATGCTCTCATAATCAGTAATCACTGATTAACACTTAAATAAAACCGTTGTGAATGGTTCACAAGCTTAATAAAGCTATAGCTTAATTTAGTATTGTTGCACGCGCTAACTACAGTAAAACCTCACTACAGGTGTTGATAATTAATAGCAAAACAATAATTAGAAATTAAAGAAGAATGTTCATATTGGCCTAAACTTGCACTCGGGATTTGTACATATAAATGAATGAGTTTATTTACTGCATTCAGTGATTATTACCATTTACTTCAATTATTAATGTAATTGTTCATTATTTTATAATTTAACAACAAATATGATAATTCAATGCAATAAATCACGAACTTCTGTTTCATAAACTTCGATTCATATGAACTGAAAGTACAGTATACAGTACTGTATAACTTAATGAGTCCATTGACATAATCCATATTATACATATCCAATCTAAGATATGTAATTTTCTTTTAATTTTGTCAAACTTGTAGTTTAAATACGTTTATATTTTGAATTTTAATTAATTTACCTCCTCATAATATACATAATCCTGTCTGTACAAGAATGCGATGTATGGTGTGTACAAATTATGGTTATCTATAATTATGCTCTGTATACGAAAATAGTGTCCAGGTAAGCGTACAGAGAAGTTTACTAAAATATACAGGAATTTATGAAGAAATTATAGGAAATGTACAGGTTTCTCATTTTTTGAGTTGGTCACTCTAACTCCCATCATTTATTAATATTACTAATATTTCGTACCGTTTGATTTGTGTCATCACAACAAGAGTTTCGATAATATAATGAGTTTAGGGAAAGATCTATACTTTCAGAAAAAATCTCATTTTTGGCGATTAAATAGTTATGGATTTACGAGCGTTTCGTTTCCACCAAATGTGGGAAAGGAGTGGAAAAATCTTATTTACGACCAAAATATGGCTGAACTTCTCGTTCATCCAAAAGTTGGTTTTGGTCTGTAATCGCAATAATATTTTATTATTTAATACATATTACTAAATAATAATTAGCAAATATTCAATGTTTTGCTCATTCATCTAGATTTAAATCAACCGGTTCACGGCTTTACATATAAATCAACTGATAAACGTGCTCGTTTATGCAAAGGCTATACCGGTAGGCACCGACATCAATGTTACAATGATTACGATTTAGATAGCAATCTAAACGTGTGTTTATTTGGTTACACAAACCCCGAGTCCACACATAGGGACGCATTTTTCACCAAATACTTAAAGGCTTATCCTTTTATACAAACACCGTATGGTCTGGAGTACGAGTCCGATACAGAGCACCTGTATTTTTGTGACAAATTTGCCGATTATATCAAAAATGAGTATCACTTAAAGGGGCCTAACAAGACGTTTCTCGGCATCACATCCGTAGTGATGGCCGACAAACTGACAAATCAAGCGGTTATACTGTTTTCTGCCTCCCATTCAATCCAAGACATTTGGATAGCGGTTACCACTGAATGGCATTTCAATGCAAAATACGGACAATTAGTTAACATTAAGCCGGAGATGGAATCTCGTGAAATCATATACAACAAGCAATTGGGATATGATATCAACAGTCTCTTTGCTCTAAATGATAAAGTTTACAGTTATGTCAGAAATGGTAATGATTTACAAGTATATGCGTTGGATTTTACTCAAAAATATGCATTGGTAGGCATTGTTTGGTTAATTTAAAATGTGAAAGAATTTGTGGTAAAATAATGTCTTTTTAATGTAATTTTAGATTCAATCGCAAAATCTGATCAAATGGTCAGATGTGGTCACGTGTCCGGCAAAATACCCGATATCTTCAGTGATCAGTAGTTACACTGAAGGCGTGTGTGAAATGAACAGAAAGTATGACAGCCGTCAGAGTGTCTTCAATATCGGTGACCAACTATACCATCAAACGGGCCGTCATTTCTATTACTACGACAAGAATCCAAATATTAAAAGGTTTATATTTGATAAATACGTGACACAACTATTGACCACTTATTTTGGTAAATTTAACTTTATTTATAATATGTCTTGAAATACATTATTTTCATTACTAATTTGTTGGAAATTCTTTAGATACTAGACATCGAGTAACCGGATATTCATTTAGACCACTCGATGGCAATGATTATTATCACGTTGTTATTCACGGCAATAGTAGTCACGCGTATCGACAATTTGGTCAATACATATACGGGTTGTTTAAATACATGCCATACGTTAACAACTCAGCCGAAACACTCGTACCAGTGATTAACTATCATCGGGTGAAGTACACTCTCGGACCCTCATTAACCACATACCGGCGCAGTCATCAGCAGCTGTTGTTGGCCTTTAATAACCACAACGACAGACATTTGTTTATGATATTCGAAGTGTCCGGCGATCGGATCGGCTATTCAGAGACCGGTTGGGGTAAAGCCGTCGGACAGCAGTTGTATTATCCGTTTGACAACTCGTTGGCGGAGGAATACTTTGGTGTCGGAGACGCCTATTTCTACTCAAAGGCCGGTTGGGATCGGTTTGTCGGCGCCTTCTTTGATACGGGATATGGTGTCGAAAGACCACACTTTGTGGCCAATAATATCGATAATACCAATGATCCCAATAGACTGTATGAATATTATATCATTAATTTTGATAATAAAGTCCTTATCAAAGGTGGTCATCTCGTGTGGCGTCAAACTCAACAACATTTTCTGGTTTGTAATTATTTTTTGTTGAAATTGATTTATTTGATAACACATTTAATATCTTTTTTTGTTTAGCGTTCTCTACCATATCTCGAGGCCTATTGTCCGCAGACATCGAAATCAAATGAAAGACAGATATCAAATGTATTGTCATATATTTTGACAATACTTGTGTTGATTCTGATTGTGTTGACAATTATTGTCGCTTTCAGTGCCTATCGATTCAATGGTAGACAACAATCGGTGGATAAGAGCTTTCAAAACACAGCAAACAAAGTATCCGACACTCAAACTAAACAAATTAAAAATAAGACTTAAAGTGAAAAATTCAAAAATTATTTGCTTATAAATTATTTATAATTTCGACAGATTTTTAAAATTTACTTTCAATATTTGTATTACGTTTTAACTGCGGTTTTATAATAAATTATTAATTATAGTACAAATAAATGATATTTTAATGCACACAGTATTTCCAATACTCAGACGAATACCAAAATTGTTAAAAAAAAATTAATTGTTAGATTACTATCATTTTAGTACAATTTTTTATTGTTGTAAATAAACATTAAAATATTGTTTATATTTCCATTTTGTCCGTTAATTACAAGTAATACAAAAATCTTAAAAATTCTGAATACTTTTTATGAATGTATTGAATACAATGAATAAATTGATGACAATTATGCAAATAGTATTGGTTTTGGTATTATTTATCTGTAAGCGAATAATCTCTTTTTAAAAACATTATTTTTATTTTAAATGTTAAATGAATGTTAACTTTAAGCCAAAACGTATGGTCTGTTTGTAACCATCGGTAATCACACGGGATATGAGTCATTTGGGATTAACAACAAGACATGTGGCCTCAGGTAATAATAAAGTGCATTTCCAGGACAGACAATGGGTTGACGTTAATTTCACACATAATGGACTCGGCATAAGCTGGCCGTTCAATGCCAATGACGTGGCGTTGCTTCGGCTCAGGGAGGCCATGAAATTTAAGGCAATGGGCCGACAGATTATGGTAAACACTATATGCTTGCCTGAAACGGGTCGACTACAACGTACGCCAGAGTGGACTACACTGTATGGGTTCGGGGCACTGAACAATCGGAACAAACGTACGGATGTGTTATACCGTGGTGAAATACTATTGCAACCTTATAGCAAATGTTACCCAGTACAAAGACCTCATTATAGACACATACCCGCTGTTCCCCTACCCGTGAACTATGACGCGCTAATGTGTGCCCTAAATGACAGGCCTAGCAAGACGTCCACACCCTGTACTGTATGTGTAAATTATTGTAATTTATTCAATTAATTAATTGGCATTTAATTTAAAGGGCGATTCGGGTGGAGGTCTCGTGCAATACACCAATAAGTATCGGACCCGAGCTATACTCGTGGGCACACACGTGACCGGCGGCGCTAAAGCAGGCTTTGCTTGCGATGATCAGTACTCGTATTATATCTCCACCTCGGTCATTATGGACTGGATTTTAGGCACCATTAAAAATAATACACAAATGCCGAGTGGTTAATATAATATTTGTCTTAATTATAGCAATAAAGTTTTATCAATTTACTTACAGTAATTTATATCAATGACATTACATTTCAAATAAATAAAAATTGTATTTTCCATTGTTTCCCACTTATTTTAACATCTAATTATAATTGATTTAATTAAAATTTTTGTTATAATTATTATAATATAAGTAAATGTTATCTATCAAATATTTAATACTGTATATCAAATCGATTTAAATAATGCTTTCATAATCATTATTAAAATAGCATTTATTTATAGTATATGTATAATTGGTTTAATAATTAATAATTTATTATAAAACCACAGTTAAAACGTAATACAAATATTGAAAGTAAATTTAAAAATGTGTTGAAATTACAAACAATTTATTAGAAAATAATTTTTAAATTTTTCACTTTAAGTCTTATTTCTGATTTGTTTAGTTTGAGTGTCGGATACTTTGTTTGCTGTGTTTTGAGAGCTCTTATCCACCGCTTGTTGTCTACCATTGAATCGATAGGCAATGAAAGCGACAATAATTGTCGACACAATCAGAATCAACACAAGTATTGCCACAATATATGACAATGTGTTTGATATTTGATTCTCATTTGATTTCGATGTCTGCGGACAATAGGCCTCGAGATATGGTAGAGAACGCTAAACACAAATAGACATTAAATTTGTTACCAAATAAATCTATTTCAACAAAAATCATTACAAACCTGAAAATGTTGGTCAAATTGAAACCACACGAGATAACCACCAGTTATGGGGCCTTTCTTATCAAAATTAATGATATAGTATTCATACAGTTTATTGGGATCATTGGTATCGTTGATATAATTGGCCACAAAGTGTGGTCTTTCGACACCATATCCCGTATCAAAGAAGGCGCCGACAAACCGATCCCAACCGGCCTTCTTATAGGGATAGGCGTCTCCAATACCAAAGTCTTTGAGCGGAAATTTATCCAATGAGTCGTCAAACGGATAATACAACTGCTGTCCGACGGGTTGACCCCAACCGGTCTCTGAATAGCCAATCCGATCGCCGGACACTTCGTATATCATAAACAAATGTCTGTCGTTGTAGTACTTGAAGGCCAACAACAACTGCTGATGACTGCGCCGGTATGTGGTTAGTGAGGGTCCGAGAGTGTACTTCGCCCGATGATAGCTAATCACTGGTACGAGTGCTTCGGCTGAGTTGTTGACGTATGGCCTGTATTTAAACAACCCGTATATGTATTGACCAAACCCTCGATACGCGTGACTACTGTTGCCGTGAATTACAACGTGATAATAATCGTCGCCATCGAGTGGTCTAAATGAATATCCGGTCACTCGATGTCTAGTGTCTGAAATATTTGCAACAAAATATTTTTTAAATGTATTTCAAGAAATATATTATAAATAACGTTATATTTACCGAAATAAGTGGCCAATAGTTGTGTCACATATTTATCAAATATAAATCTTTTAATATTAATATTTGAATTTTTGTCGTAATAATCGTAATAATAGAAATGACGGCCCGTTTGATGGTATAGTTTGGGACCGATATTGAAAATACTCTGACGGCTGTCATAAGTGCGGTTCACTTCACACACGCCTTCAGTATAACTACTGATTACTGAAAATATAGGGTATTTTGCGGGACACGTGACCACATCTGACCATTTTATAAGATTTTGCGATTGAATCTATAATTACATATAAAAACATTATTTCACCCGAAATTCTGCCACATTTTAAATAAACCAAACAATGCCTACCAATGGCTGATTAGTTTGCGTGATATTCAATAAATAGACTTCTAAATCATTACCATTACTGACAAAACCAAACATAACAATCTTTATGGCAAAGAGTCCGTTGAAATTATATTTTGATTGCCTGTTGAAAGTCCAGTGCTTTGCTCTCATAGCGGGTCTGATGTCCACCAGTTGTCCGTAATTTGTATTGTAGTGCCAATCGAAGGTATAAATTACATACCAATGATTTAATGTCAAAAACATTATCACCATTTGATTTGTCTGTGTGTCTGGCATTAGCCGAGATGTGATGCTTATGAACTTTTTATTATAGCCCGTATATTCAGTTTCATCGTCGATATAATCTGCAAATTTTTGACAAAAATCTCGATACTCTTCATCGGACTCGTACTCCAGACCATACGGGGTGTGTATAAAGGGATACGGCTTTAAGCCTTTCGTGTAAAATGTCTTGACATGTGTTGACTCCGGATATGTGTAACCAAATAAACACACATTTAAATTATTGTCAGTTTTCTCGTAATTATCGTTACATTCCTTTAGTAACGCATCGGTAAAGTCATGGCATAAATGATCGCGTTTTTGGTTTGATTTGTATGCAAAGCCATAAATGGTTTGATTTAAATCTATTGATTTGCCAATAAATTCAATATTAATGTTAACTAAAAATATTAATACAATTTTAATGGTGATTACAAACCAAATGAAACTTTTGGATGGATGAGAAGTGTAGCCATATTGTGGTCGTAAACAGTATTTCTCCAAAGACTTCCCATATTTGGTGGAAACGAGTGTTCAGTGAAACCAAAACTACTTAATCGCCAAAAATGTGAGTTTCGTTGCAAATAATAATCGCTGCCTAAACTCAATATACTATTCAATGTATCGTTTTGTTGACACAAATCAAACGGTGCGAACGGCACCGGGTGTTCATTGCACCGGAAAAAGCCCCCATTTGTAGACTCCTATATAACACCATAATAAGTATTTTTTTTAAAAATTTTAATAAATAAATTTATTAATCAATTTGTTGTCAATTGTAAGCACCGGAACATCTTTGAAGTCAACGGAACCGTTAATGGCATTGATTTCGGTCAGTGCTGTGGTTAGCCTACAGGGCTCTCGACAGCCCAATATCACACCCCATGTATTCTTATACAAAATACCGTAAGTCATGAGCGATCGGATGGGGTGTATGTCATTCAACTCGTGTAACGCTTTCCAGCGCCTGTCTTGGCTCAGGTAATATTGATCCGTAAATTTGCCGCTACTGTCGAGGCGTCGAAATATAGCCAAACTCTGATTGCCGGGAACGGCGTTCGTAACCCCGGGTTCGTCCATAATTACGGACACTAGTGTTCGCCTCTCTTTGGTGTGCGTCGGGGGAAACGAGTAGTGCATATATATTATACAATCCCATACAAAGTGGTTGTCATGACCCGAGACGTTGCTAAATGTGTTTTCATAGTAATCGTATCGCACTATCATTGGCTTCTCGTTTTCTATATAAATCATACATTATTTTAATTTTTATTTAAATTCTCTCTCTCTCTCTTTCTCTCTCTCTCTCTCTCTCTCTACCAAATTGTGTTTTATAAATGCAAACAATATCGTCGTTGGGATTTGTATTAACATCGATATAGAGTTGACATAGAGTTTGAGCATAAGCTGACATATTTCTGGAGCACACGTCGACAAACGGTTGATTGAAAACATCGGGCAATATGTGTGCCGTTATTGGACTCAAATCCGCTAATATTTTGTAATATAATATTAGTTAATAATTGCAATTAATTCATAAATGTATAGCAATTAAGCCAAACTAACAATATTTGTGATGAGTGTTGAGATACTGTAGCAAATGTGTTGACTGTATTGACTGATTATAATTACGATTTGCTATATTTGCTGAGTGTTTGGATTTGGTATAAGCGTTGAGATTCCACTTCAAAAGACTAATTGTCTCCGACTTATTGTCCAGACGTCGGGAGATATGAAAGAAGAAATCATGTCTTAGACTAAATGTACTGACAATGCGATCGCTTTCACAGATATTATAGTCGACATCCGTTGAGACAACCAAATGGTTAACACATAATAGGTTTGCAATTATCAGTATTTGTAATAAAATTGAAGTCATGTTTGCGAATGTGTTTTACAATTGAATCAGTTTTGAAAGTAAAGTATTAATATTTGAAAACTATTTAATAGTTTTGATTTATTGTAAATTGTTTTTTGCTCGCGAGTCGTGACAGACGCGTGATTTAATACGGATTTATTACATTTACATTCAATACATTTTAATTATATAATTTATAATGAATTTAAATAATGTTTTAATAAATAAGTAGTGGAAGGGGTCCATATTAAATGCTTAAAAATAGATATTTTTAAATAACTCTAGTTTATTATTAAATGATAAAAATGAGGAAAATTACATTACAGATAACTCATACAGTATTAAATTCATTATTACCCAACATTAATGAGTTTGGTGTGAGCTTTAATTGTTTTAAATATCCAGTCGACAATACTCGAGGTAGAAATATAATAACTATTTTGGCAAACACTATTAGCTTGTGATCCATACCTCACATGTGTGCCCACAAGTATAGCTTTGGTTCGGTGTTTGTCGGTATACTGGACCAGACCTGAGCCCTCGTCGCCCTTCAAATCACATATAAATTTAATTAGATTTATGCATAAATTATAGTTAAGGCAAACAAATAACACTTACTATACAGGGTGTGGATATATTGATGGCAGTGTTGGTAACATTGTTCACAGCGCACATCATTGTATTATTTGGTGGAGGGTTGCAGTTACCATGAGGTTGCAGTAATATATCGCCCTGCCTTAGCCAACCCTCTTCGCCAATAAACCCAAAACCAAAGAGTGTGGCCAACTCTTGCTGGTCCTGGAATTGGCCGGATTCGGGCAGACATACGGTGTTGACCACCATATTTCGGCCAATGTTGTGAGTGGGCACACCTCCTTGTAGTCTAACCAACGCCACACCATTCACACCGGACATAAACACAGTGCCGATTACAGCATTGGGTTTGCCATAGTCTGCATGTGTGCCCACAATCACCTGTATTTGACGACTTTGGCTCAGTTTCACACTGTTTTACAAATCGTTTATAAAATAGCTATTATTAGTAACTAATAATTACAGCAGTTCATTGTAATTTAAACAATTTGAACAATTAATTATATGGTATAATAATTACACTTTCAAACACACGGCAGCTGTTAAGACCCATTGTGTTGTCACCAAAACACCGGTGCAATCCTTAACCTCTCTAACAGTATATTGTAGATTGTTATCCCAAACATTGTCCACTACCCTAACGCTAACTGCCCATGGTGCCGGTCCGTACAGCTCCTTGGGCTCCACATAATGCCACTTAACGACTATACGGCCACCGCCTAAACCATTGGGGTAATAGTGCGGACCGTTTACATCGATTACGTGTCGCTGAGTATAGGAATTGCAAAAACAGTTTTTGTTTGAATAGTCTATGAAAATCACTTCCGATGAGTATCTGTGTCCACACGTCTCGTAGTTAATGCCATAAGACATGTATTCGCTCTGATTGGCCACCGATACAAACAAACCATTGGTTTCCACTAAAAGTAGACATTTATTTCATTTTATAATTGTTTTGTAGACAAATCTTATGAATGTATCGATAACTCACTTAATGTTAATAATAATATAATTAGCGGTAATATAATTATCACTAATTTATACATTTTCTCGATATATATTAATTGGTGTTAACTAATTACACATTTATTTTAAAAAAATACTAACCGTTTATCATTTAAATCATAATTTAAATTGTATTTCAGAACACAAATTTTATGAAAATTTGTATATAATTTTTCAATTGAATTGTTTTGTACAAATACTAAATGTTTTGAATACTGTTTCACGAGTTTTATAACACATTATTCAATGTCTTGTTTCAAATAAATCAATAAAAATTACTAATAATAAAGTATTTTAATAGTTGTTAAAATTGCGTGAAAATTATCATTTTAATAATAAGTTTAACATAAAGACACAGAATTGATATTTTGAGACAACAAATACTGGAATTAATTATTTAAAAATATATTTGTTTTCACTTTAGATCTAATTTTTAATTTCTTTGGTCTGAGTGTCGGACACATTGTATGCGGTGTTTTGAGAGCTCTTATCCACCGCTTGTTGTCTACCATTGAATCGATAGGCAATGAAAGCGACAATAATTGTCGACACAATCAGAATCAACACAAGTATTGCCACAATATATGACAATATGTTTGAAACCAGCGATTCGTTGAATGCGTTTGATTTTTTAAACCCCGGACAATAAGCATCAAGGTACGGCCATAACTCCTAAACAAACACGTGATAAATAATAATTCAATTATCATTAAAATAATTAATTAAAATTTATAATAAAAACAACACAAACCACAAAATGTTGATCCTTTTGATCCCATTGACCATTTGATTTGATGTTCACATTTGTAATTTCATAATCATAAAGTATACTATTGTCGGTATCACTCATTTTATTGGCCACAATGTGTGGCTTTTGGTCGCCATTTTGGATGTCATAAAAGGCGCCGACAATGCGGTTAAACCCGGCGTTTGAATAGTAGTAAATGTCTGCATCCGGGAAATCCTTATCGTGCGAAACCACAAACGGGTATAACAACTGGTGGTAGACATGAAAATCAGGTCCGGCATCGGTATAAGCGATACCATAGATCGACACGTTGTGTATCATAAATAAATGCCTCCCATTTGGCGATTTGAATGCAACCAAAAGGCGTTGGAAGTGGTCTTTGTATTTGTCCAGCGCTGGACCCAAAGTATACGACAAATGCTTATGTGTTTCTCTGGGCGTTAACCCAACCGATGTGTTTGCATAGTCCGGACGGTATATAAACAAGCCGTATATGTTTCGGCCTAACTCTCGGTACGCGTGACTACTCTTGCCGTGAATTACCGACAAATAATAGTGCAAATCAGTTGTCAAATCCCATGAATATCCGGTCACTCGATGTCGAGTATCTAAAGTATTTCCACACAACAAATATATATGAATGCTATAAATTTCATTAATTTTATCGCATGTTTACTAAAATAAGTGCCCAATAGTTGTGTCACGTATTTATCAAATATAAAATCTGCTCGTTTTTTATCGTAAATATAGAAATGACGGCCCGTTTGATGGTATATTTGGGGACCGATATTGAAGACACTCTGACGGCTGTTATACACTCTGTTCTGAATACAAACGCCTTCCGTATAACTACTGATCACTGAATAAATTGGGTATTTTGAGGGACAAGTGATAACATTTGTCCAATTGATAAGATTGGGTGCCATTATCTATAACAACAAATCAAACATTAATTTACTAAAGTTTTAACACATTTAAAATTAACAAAACAATGCCTACCAATGCATGTTTTTGAGTAATATCCAACGCATATACTTGTAAATCATAACTATTTCTGACATAACTGTAAACTTTATCATTTAGAGCAAAGAGACCGTTGATATCATATCCCAATTGCTTGTTGTATATGATTTCACGAGATTTCATCCCCGGCTTAATGTTAACTAATTGTCCGTATTTTGCATTGAAATGCCATTCAGTGGTAACCGCTATCCAAATGTCTTGGATTGAATGGGAGGCAGAAAACAGTATAACCGCTTGATTTGTCTGTTTGTCGGCCATTACTACTGATGTGATGCCGAGAAACGTCTTGTTAGACCACTTTAAGTGATACTCATCTTTGATATAATCGGAAAATTTGTCACAAAAATACTGGTGCTCTGTATCGGACTCGTACTCCAGACCATACGGTGTGTGTATAAAGGGATAGGCCTTTAAGTACTTTGTGAAAAATGCGTCCCTATGTGTGGACTCGGGTTTTGTGTAACCAAATAAACACACGTTTAGATTGCTATCAAAATCGTAATCATTGTAACATTGCTGTTGGTGTCGACCGGCTATGTCTTTGCATAAACGATCACGTTTATCGGTTGATTTATATGTAAAGCCGTGAATCGTTTGATTTAAATCTAGAGGAATGGGCAAAACATTGAACATTTGTTAATTTTAATTTAGTAATAATACTTTTTATAATTTTTAAATAATCAATAATAGAAATATTATTGCGATTACAGACCGAAACCAACTTTTGGATGAACGAGAAGTGTAGCGATGTTTTGGTCGTAAATGAGATTTTTCCACTCCTTTCCCACATTTGGTGGAAACGAAACGCTCGTAAATCCATAACTATTTAATCTCCAAAAATGTGATTTTTTCTGAAAGTATAAGTCTTTCCCTAAACTCATTATATTATCAAAATTATTGTTGTGATGACACAAATCAAACGGTACGAAAGGCGCCGGACGTTCGTCGCACCGGAAAAAGCCCCCATTTGTAGTGTCCTATAAAACAACACAATTATTTTATAATTAATTTCAATTACCAATAAACTGATTGTTAATGAGAGCACCGGAACGTCATTGAAGTGAACGATGCCATTCAAATTGACATTGATTTCTGTGAGAGGTGTAATTAGTCGACAGGGCTGTCGACAGCCAAATATAACACCCCATCTATTCTTATAAAATATACCGTAACTCATGAGCGATCGGATGGGGTGTATGTCATTCAACTCGTTTACTGTAGTTTTCAAACGCATGTCTTGAATCAGGTAATAGCGGTCCGTAAAGGTTAGGTTATTGGTGTGGACGCGTCTGAATAGTGCCAAACTTTGATTCCCGGGCAACCCATCCGTAGCCCCGGTTTCGTCCAACATTACGGACACTAGTTTTCTCATTGTGTTGTTTGGTTCGGGCGGAAACGTGTCGTGTATAAAGTGAAGGCATTGCCAATAAAAATGGGAGTAATGTCCGGATAGATTGCTAAATGTGTTTTCATAGTAATTGTAGCGCACTACCCTTGGCGTTTCAAGTGCTGTGCATACAAATAATTGTTTAGATCTCTATCACTCTCTCTCTCTCTCNATAATTGTTTAGATTTCTCTCTCTCTCTCTCTCTCTCTCTCTCTCTCTCTCTCAATACATACGCAAATGTGTTTCATAAATGCAGACAATATCGTCGTTGAGATGTGTGTTAACATCGATGTAGAGTTGGCACAGAGTTGTGCCATGAGATGACATATTTGTGAGACACTCGTCAACAAACACTTGATTGTAAGCGTCGGGCAATATGTGTGCCGTAATTGGATTTGACTCGGCTAATACAGTATTGTGGCAAAACATTATTACAATTAAATTATACATTTATAACAATTAAATTAGACTAACAATAATTGTGATAAGTGTTGAGATACTGCAGCAAATGTGTTGACTGTATTGAGTGGTTATAATTATGATTGGGTACTTCTGATGGATTATCTCGTATTCGATCAACCATTTCATTCCACTTCAAGAGCTCATACCTGCCGTCCAGTACTCGGTGTATATGAAAGAAGAGATCGTTTTTCAACCGGAATGTACTGACAATGCGATCGCTTTCGCAGATATTATAGTCGACATCCGTTGAGACAACCAAATGGTTAACACATAATAGGTTTGCAATGAATAGGATTTGTGTTATAATTGAAGCCATATTTGGGAATATGTTTCAGAATTAAACGCTTTTTTGTATTATTTAAAAAGTTTTATAATTGTTTAATTGAATTGTTAGTTGTTTTATGCTCGCGACGGGCGCATCATTTATCCAATAATGATTTGCTTTTATTTTTGAATTGTAATTAAATTATTGATTTTGAATTGTGTTTTGTATGGTATTTGTCTGCAGTTAACCATTGAATTACTTTGTGTTGTTATAAATGGCAAACAATTCAAACGATAAGTTTGTGCTTATGTTTAACGCCGGCATTATGTCTATCGCTGTCCACAGTATTGTCCTCAGAGTTGTATTAATGGACAGGAGGTCTGATCCCAATGTGCTATATCTGGTGTATTGTGTAATCACAGCAGTGTTTGCATTGTTTTCAATGATTACCTTTTCATTACCCGACAAACGTCTGGCAAACTATTCATTCATTACAACTGTTTTA
>CAJPIZ010001038.1:0-18926 GCA_905368565.1 Medioppia subpectinata | reverse complement strand
ACCGACACACCGATGAGAATACAGACCGACACACCGATGAGAATACAGACCGACACACCGATGAGAATACAGACCGACACACCGATGAGAATACAGACGGACCTTACCGAAGAGTATACAGACCGACACAACAGACTGAACGATGGCTTCACAGCAGACAGATCGATGGCTTCATAACACGCCCAAAAGTTGGATTCACGCCACACCCGGTAGATGTTTTCATTGTACACACGACATATTGCTTCACACTATAACCGAGTGATTATTTAGCGTCACACCCGATTAATGGCTTCAAGCCTCACATCAAAGCAGGCTTCAGTTCCCAACTAACAAAGATTACAAACCAAATAATGACTTCTCAATACAAAACGATGATTCTACGATTCATTATTCGATTCAATCATAGGGTGTGTGATTCATTATTCGGTTCAGTCATGACTGACTCGAGTAATGAATCACACAACGAATGACTGACCCAAACTTCCAAGATTAATTAAGCTCACACTGAAGTACTGACCAAATAATTGAATTTCTTACCTAAGGAGTGGCCCCATAACAAAGTGTTGAATCCAATACTGAAAACTGATACGATTAATTCACAAATAATTACTAATAATCGCTATAAAAGATTGGAGCCATAGACTACGAAAACGAATTATTCTAAATGATAGCCATTGATATAAATTATAACATCAACAATACAGATAAAAGATAATAAAACACTAGAAGTAAAGATTTCAATAACAATTGTCCAACAATTTAGACTACAAAAGTGAAAAATTGTTGAATAAAATTAAACAATCTACTAATCGGATGAAACCCTAATATAACGGGAATGAAAGCAAATCACATAAATGGAAAACAATGGACCAAACCCAAGAAACCGAACATAATGTAATTCTTAAAGATGATACTCAAATGAAAGTTAATCCCATAGAAGATATCTACATGAAAAAACCCAGAGACTCACAGAGAATACCGATACACAGAGAATACCGATACACAGAGAATACCGATACACAGAAAATACCGATACACAGAATATAGAGACCTATACCAAAAGGACACAGAATATAGATACCGATACCAAAATGACACAGAATACAAAAACCGACAACAAAAAAAACACAGAATATAGAGACCGATACCAAAAAGAGACAGAATATAGAGACCGATACCAAAAGGACATAGAATACAGAGACCAATACCAAAAGAAAACAAACCCTTGAAACAATTACCGAAACAAAACCAACTCTTGAAGCGATTACCGAAACGAAACACACCCTTGAGACAATTACCGAAACAAAACTAAACCTTGAGACGATCACCGAAACGAAACAAATTCACAGAAACGAATATTGAACGAAAACCCCAAAGACGGAAACCAATTGACTGAAAACCCCAAAGACGGAAACCAATTGACTGAAAACCCCAAAGACGGAAACCAATTGACTGAAAATTGCGATCCGGGTATCACGTCTATGCTGTCCGTGTATTACGTCAATGCGATCCGGGTATCACGTGTTTCGTCCGATGGGTAACGCTTGTCCGATAGGTTTCACTTGTCCGATAGGTTTCGGTCCGTCCAAGATGTCTGTCAGAATACTTATAGCACAACAATATAGTAAACACTTTAGTGAATAAATTAAAACACTTTTTACTTTAAAGTAAACTTTAATGCGTTAAANTGTCCGATAGGTTTCACTTGTCCGATAGGTTTCGGTCCGTCCAAGATGTCTGTCAGAATACTTATAGCACAACAATATAGTAAACACTTTAGTGAATAAATTAAAACACTTTTTACTTTAAAGTAAACTTTAATGCGTTAAAAACTTA
Organism: Medioppia subpectinata; assembly: GCA_905368565.1. Lineage (NCBI taxonomy): Eukaryota > Metazoa > Arthropoda > Arachnida > Sarcoptiformes > Oppiidae > Medioppia > Medioppia subpectinata. The sequence continues at coordinate 17,090 of CAJPIZ010001038.1, read as the reverse complement.
TTGAAATTTACATTATTTTTGCTGTGATTTATATACTTATTTTAGGAAAATTTGTTATATAGCAATTTAGTATTAAAATAACTATTATCTTTTTAGGACAAATATTCTTTTTGATAAATGTATTTTTGTTGTGAATATAAGTGTATAAGAAAATTTGATTGATAAATAATAACATTAGAATAGTTATGAAAATTTGAGTACAAATTATTTTTCTGATAACATTTTTCCGGAACTATTACTTCTTGACATTAATTCAATGACATATAATTATAGTGTTTTTAATTAGTTATTAAAATGTTAAATGTTTTCATTGCCAAACTTTTTCAATTAACTTTAAACCTGTACTGTATTTTGTCTTGTAAATAGTAACTGTAAATGTAAATTGTAAACGTATATTGTAAATGTAAATCTAAACTATTTTCTGTCTATTTATCAAAAACACTAAATTCAAACATAAAGTTATATTGCATTCAATTCTATGTATAATTCTGATTGATTACTGAATTAGTAATTTAGGTATTAAATTTCAAGATAATACTAACTGAGTACATTAGTACTAATACAGTATTTTATACAGTATTATGTATTTAGTGTTTAGTGTTTTGTATTCAATAAAAATCCTATATTTTACGGCATTTTTATGTTTTTTAATTAAGCCCTTAAAACTTAATTTTGTGAATGTTTTTCAATCAACACTTTTTATGTGTTTTGCTTGTGGTGTGCCGTCGGCTGAGTGTGGCCTAAGACCAGGTAATAGTCTCCAGGTTTGCCATACCTCATATCATTATCCCCCCGACCAGTCCATATGACTCCTGGCATATGAGGTGGTTTAGGGTTAAATTTCTAGTTTAATCTTTGTCAGTTATCCAAATTGTTAATAATCTAATGTACTATCTTAATCTTAAAAAAAATTTAGTTAAAACTATATTAAATTATAACTATACTAAATGTCAAACAATTATAATGTTAGTTCACATAAAATTAATTAATAAACGTTTATTTCAAGTCTGATTCCCTCGAACTGTCCAAATTCAAGGCATCGTCTCTTGGGTATTTATTGATTTTGTTGTCCGCTTGATTGTCGATCAAATCGCTCAAAATGGTCTGTTCTTCCTACATCTTCGGGTTAACCATTTAGCCGAATTGTCTTTTCGAAATATTTTCTTCTTGGGAATAAATTATATATTTTTGTCCTAAGCAGTCCTAATAGATTTGTTAATTTCTAAGTTTATAATTTTTATTCTATGGTTTTTGTCCGAATTTCTATGAATCGAATATTTTGCGGTGATTATGACGTTTTTGCGATTTTTAAATTTAAATAGTTCCGAAAATTATGTCTTGTCAACTTGGGTGATCAATCCATTGTTGGCTAGCTTATATTTTCGCAATCTAGTTTATTGACTATTAGAAGTTTCGTTCTCATTTTAGCGAATTCTTAATTAATTAGAATTTTTTTTAATTATTTATTTTAATATTTATTTGCTAGTTTTTGCTTCGATAAAAATAATTGGCCAGTATTTCATCGAATAGTATTTAATTAATTGGTCGATATTACTTATGTCTTAAACATTTTCTTATCAACGCGTGCACGTCTTATTTCCATTTCTTATCATCTGTGTCAACATTGAAATTCTGAATACAACTATTCGTTAGTTGTGTTTAGCACTTTCTTTACATTTATTACTTGGCATTTCTGTATGACATCTAATTCTTTGATCATTAATCTTTTATCTTAAATCATTACGAGATTTCGTTATAATTGATTTCCAATCAATTCTTCCTAGGGATATCTTCGTGTTTTCTCGCATTTTCAACTTATCTGACTTTCTACTAACGTCAGCCTTCCGTGGGAACTCGATTACATAACATAAATTATAGATCTATGTATGTTCGTGAAGCTTCTTCCACGGGATATCTTCTTATTTCTCTAGTTCATCTTTGAACTCCATGTGTCTTTTCTTGTGACAACATCTTTATCACTATTAGCCCGTCGGCAAGTTATAGCATTTAGCGCTAATATTTCTCGCAAACATTCTGTTTGTTTGGAGTGTAGTGACTCAAAGTCATCTACATAATTTCTGTTATGCGACAAAGTATTAACGTATGCTAATAAGTGATTACTACATAGAGTAGTAATTCTGTAAGTAGAAATGTTGAGCTCTTTAACATTTCCTAATTGAATACATAAGCTCAGTCATTATCGAAGATAAGACTGAGTATGTCATCAAATAGCTTAATCAAAAACTAAATGACATCTTATATAGGTTATAAATCATAACCTGATGTGTTCCATTATTAGCCATCCAATGTTTGGGATTATCGATAGATTGCCACCTAGGGTTTAGTGTCCACGGTCAGGGGCAATAAATGTCGATTTATAGCTTTGATAACCATCCAATTTCATAACCTGATGTGTACCATTATTAGCCATCCAATGTTTGGGATTATCGATAGATTGCCACCTAGGGTTTAGTGTCCACGGTCAGGGGCAATAAATGTCGATTTATAGCTTTGATAACCATCCAATGGTTGAGATTATCGATACAGTGCCTCCGAGGGTTTAGTGTCCACGGTGATGGGCAATATCGTATTGATTTATAGCTTTGATGACTTTACATACTCTCTACATACACTATACATGAAATGTGGTTACCGTATAGCATTTCGGTATGATCTTTGTTTTTATTGTGTTCAACCTTAGAGGTTTCTGTTCATTGAAGTCCGTCTTATAGGGTTCTGTCGGGTGAATTCCAGCTCATTGGGTCTGTCCGGTGCATTCCATCTCATCGGGTCTGTCCGGTGCATTCTTCATAACCTGATGTGTTCCATTATTAGCCATCCAATGTTTGGGATTATCGATAGATTGCCACCTAGGGTTTAGTGTCCACGGTCAGGGGCAATAAATGTCGATTTATAGCTTTGATAACCATCCAATATTTGAGATTATCGATACAGTGCCTCCGAGGGTTTAGTGTCCACGGTGAGGGGCACAATCGTATTGATTTATAGCTTTGATGACTTTACATACTCTCTACATACACTATACATGAAATGTGGTTACCGTATAGCATTTCGGTATGATCTTTGTTTTTATTGTTCGTTAGTTAATTCTTTGTTTATTTTATCGTTATTTAAATTATTGTTTTTTTTAAAGATTTCTATTTAATGGTTTCCATCTGTGGAATTTCTATTTACCATCTCAATTGGTTTTTGTTTATTGTATTTCAGTGATTTGCGTTGATTTGTTTCTGTTTTTAGGGATTACTGTTCATTGATATTTGTTTCAGAGATTCCTGTCCATTTAGCTTCGTTTCAGGGATTTCTGTCAATTTATATATGTTTCAGGGGGTTTCTGCCAATTGGTTATCGTCCTTGTGATTTCTCTTGTTTTTCATCTTTGTGGTTTTCAGTCAATTGGTTTCCGTCTTTGGGGTATTCAGTCAATTGGGTTCCGTCTTTGGGGTTTTCAGTCAATTGGTTTCCGTCTTTGGGGTTTTCAGTCAATTGGTTTCCGTCTTTGGGGTATTCAGTCAATTGGTTTCCGTCCATGGGGTTTTCAGTCAATTTGTTTCCGTCTTTGGGGTTTTCAGTCAATTGGTTTCCGTCTTTGGGGTATTCAGTCAATTTGTTTCCGTCTTTGGGGTTTTTAGTCAATTGGTTTCCGTCTTTGGGGTTTTCAGTCAATTTGTTTCCGTCTTTGGGGTTTTCAGTCAATTGGTTTCCGTTTTTAGGTTTTCAGTCAATTGGTTTCCGTCTTTGGGGTTTTCAGTCAGTTGGTTTCCGTCTTTGGGGTTTTCAGTCAATTGGTTTCCGTCTGGGGTTTTCAGTCAATTGGTTTCCGTCTGTGTATTCTGTCCATTGGTTTCCGTCGGTGTATTCTGTCCATTGGTTTCCGTCGGTGTATTCTGTCCATTGGTTTCCCATATCACAGGGTGCTTTCCATTTGTATGTCGGTTATAAAGGTTATGTCTATCATAATCCATCTCAAGGGGGTTGTGTCCATCAGTTATCAGTCAGTGTTCTGTTTTCTTTCGTTTTCTGTGTCTAGTTATTTGTTGGTTTACTTCTCGCGTGTTTTGGTCATTTGGGTATAGTCCCTGAGGTTATCGTTCCTTTGGGTATCGTCTCTGGGGTTTCGTTCCTTAATGTATCGCTTCTTGGGTTTCGTTCCTTGAAATATTGTTTCCTTTCGGTAGTCGTCTCAGGCGTTTGTTTCATTTCGGTAGTCATCTCAGGGGTTTATTTCATTTCGGTAGTCATCTCAGAGGTTTGTTTCATTTCGGTAGTCGTCTTAGGGGTTTGTTTCATTTCGGTAGTCATCTCAGGGGTTTATTTCATTTCGGTAGTCATCTCAGAGGTTTGTTTCTTTTCGGTAGTCGTCTTAGGGGTTTGTTTCATTTCGGTAGTCATCTCATCGGTGTGTCGGTCTGTATTCTCATCGGTGTGTCGGTCTGTATTCTCATCGGTGTGTCGATCTGTATTCCCATCGGTGTGTCTGTCGGGATTCTCTGTGCTTTTGTATTCTCTTCTCCTATGTATGTCAGTATTGTTTTTTCATGTATTGTTTGATTGCTGGGTTACGTATTGTTGATGATAGAATAAAGAGCTGATTTCATAATTATTTGAAGTTAATCAAGCCGTTAATTTTATCAATAACATAATATTAGGTTTCTGCGGTGATGGTGAGACATTGTCTATTGTGACAATTCGTTATCATCTTGTGGTTGCAATAAACCATTGTCGGTTTAGGCAAAGAGCCATCTGTCTGATTGGGCGAAGAGCCATCTGTCTGATTGGGCGAAGAGCCATCTGTCTGATTGGGCGAAGAGCCATTTGTCGGATTGGGCGAAGAGCTATCTGTCAGATTGGGCGAAGAGCCATTTGTCGGATTGGGCAAAGAGCCATCTGTCTGATTGGGCGAAGAGCCATCTGTCGAATTGGGCGAAGAGCCATTTGTCGAATTGGGCGAAGAGCCATTTGTCGGATTGGGCGAAGAACCATTTAATTGAGTTATCTGTTGGTTGGGCGAAGAGCCATTCATTAGTCTGTGGTGGCGATGAGCCATTCATTAGTCTGTGGTGGCGATGAGCCATTCATTAGTCTGTAGTGGCGATGAGCCATTCATTAGTCTGTAGTGGCGATGAGCCATTCATTAGTCTGTGGTGGCGATGAGCCATTCATTAGTCTGTGGTGGCGATGAGCCATTCATTAGTCTGTAGTGGCGATGAGCCATTCATTAGTCTGTAGTGGTCAACTGAACACTGGCTCATCGCCACAACTGAACACTGGCTCATTGCCGCAACTGAACACGGGCTTATCTCCGGAACTGAACACTAGCTCATCGCCGACACTGTAGTGGCGATGAGCCATCCATTAGTCTGTAGTGGCGATGAGCCATCCATTAGTCTGTAGTGGCGATGAGCCTTACATTAGTCTGTAGTGGCGATGAGCCATTCATTAGTCGGTAGAGGCAATGAGCCATTCATTAGTCGGTATTGGCGATGAGCTATCCATTAGTCTGTAGTGGCAATGAGCCATTCATTAGTCGGTAGAGGCAATGAGCCATTCATTAGTCGGTAGTGGCGATGAGCCATTCATTAGTCTGTATTGGCGATGAGCTATTCATTAGTCTGTAGTGGCAATGAGCCATTCATTAGTCTGTAGTGGCAATGAGCCATTCATTAGTCGGTAGTGGCAATGAGCCATTCATTAGTCTGTATTGGCGATGAGCTATCCATTAGTCTGTATTAGCGATGGTCTTTGTCGAAAGTTATGCAGTTTATGCTGTGATAGACGGTTTGTACGGGGCGTCGTTGTTTGGTCAAGTCTCTCAGGTCCAAGTCCACGAATAATTTTGCGCCAAATGGTACGTCACCGTCTGCGGGGTTACGGATGTACGTGGCGTGTACCGGCGCGGCCACGCCCTCTGTGTCGCGAGATGTACTGGCCATCTTGTCCTCTTACGCTCAACGTAACACGTGAACTATAGGACCGACCAATATTTAGTCATTATTTATTAGTATCGGACAAGATGAAATGGGTGTCATCCAAACGTAGCGTAGATCGACATAAAGCTCGTGACTGACTGCTTTCAAGTCCGTCCCACTGTGAGCACTTATCCGCTTCGAACTAACATCGCCATGGCCCCCGATAGAGGACTTTTTAATTGACGTGATAGCCTCCACGGAAACCTGAACACAGCGGATTTCCCGTCAAGAGTCATCACAGCTTATGTCTGATGTCTCGTTTACTCGGGATTAAAATCCATACAACGGTTATCTATCGTTCTGTACGCTCAGCGTAAACACGCGAACTAAGAACCAACCGCTCTTATTGTGAATGATGTGTTTTTGTGGTAGCGGGAAAAGAGGTGCTTCAAATCCCGTATCGCTGCTTAACCATATGTTGTGTGGTGAGCCCTTACCTGAGCTACACTCCACATAACTTTGTCATGAGAGGAGGTCTTACCGGGCCTGTCATCTCACAACTGCTCACTTCGATCTCATTTGTTGCCATTGTTAGTCAAATATGTTAGTATATATTATGGGCGATTGCCCGATTCGTTTTATTTATTAGTAAACATATTAGAACTGTAGTTATAATGTAGTTCCCGAGCGGTGGAACCATTACATACAAATTATCATTCAATAGTGTTAACTATATGGAGTTCCCGAATGATTGGAGTATACGTTAGAACTAATGCGAAGTGTAGAGTTCAGTCTACACATGTATAACACAAGAGAGCTAACATGGGTGTGTGTGCCGTGAGAGGGCGCACGTGTTGTGCTACTCTAAGGGGCGTTCCTAAGAGTGAGAACATACGTCAGAACTATTGCGAGGTGTAGAGTCCAGTCTACACATGTATAACACAAGAGAGCTAACATGGGAGTGTGTGCCGTGAGAGGGCGCACGCGTGGGACTACTCTGTGGGAGTTCCCGAGAGAGGGAGTTTGTATTCCTTATTTAATACTGGGTTAATACTGATAGTTAACTACATAGATGGCGTTTACTTTACGCCATTACATTATAATTACCATAATAATAATTTTAAGAAATAATGCGCTTACTATTTGCTTGATGTGCTGTGCGATCCGTCTATGCGATCCGGGCATCACGTCTATGTTGTCCGTGTATTAAGTCTATGCAATCCGGGTATCACGTCTATGCTGTCCGTGTATTACGTCAATGCGATCCGGGTATCACGTGTTTCGTCCGATGGGTAACGCTTGTCCGATAGGTTTCACTTGTCCGATAGGTTTCGGTCCGTCCTGATCCGGGTATCACGTCTATGCTGTCTGTGTATTACGTCTATGCGATCCGGGTATCACGTCTATGCTGTCTGTGTATTACGTCTATGCGATCCGGGTATCACGTCTATGTTGTCCGTGTATTACGTCTATGCGATCCGGGTATCACGTCTAGTCCGATCGGTCACGACCCGTCCAATAGGTTACGCCAGTCGGCCCTAACTTACTGACCACTTATGTCACAACATTATAATAACCACTGAGTGAATAAATGTAAACACTTTTTACTTTAAAGTAAACTTTAATGCGTTTAAAACTTATTGAATTTTACAAATGATATGGTGTGGTATATATACTAATTTTAGGATAATTTGGGCGGTTACAAAAAAGCATTATAATAACTATAAAATTTTTAGACCAAAAAATCTTATTGATAAATACAATTTAATTATGACATTGATTGTTCTGACATAACTTGAAGGACTTTTTACTTACAGTGTTTTGAATTACTTATCAAAATGTTTAATGTTTTTATTGCTAAACTTTTTTCAAATAAATTTAAACCTTTACTGTGTATTGCTTTACTTTTGTATTGTAATTGTAAATTGTAAATGTAAACTTTAAACTATTTTTTGTCCAGTTATCAAAATACTAAATTCAAACATAATTTTGCTTATCATTTTGAAATCGTATTAAATTAATGTATTTATTTTTGTTGCTATACTTTGATTATTAGATTTAGTAATTTAGGTATTAAATTACATGATAACTACAAACTCAGTACATTAGTACTAATAGAGTTTGTAATACACTATTATGTATTCAGTGTTTAGTAATAATAAAAATCCTATATTTTACGGCATTTTCATGTTATAATAATTAAGGCCTTAAAAATCTATTTTTGTAAATGTTCTTTAATTAAAAGTTTTTATGTGTATTGTTTTGGGATGTGCTGTTGGCCAATGACCAGCCTAATAGTGCACAGGTAAGTGTTACCTTACATCAATATAAAAGTACACAAATTGCCAGACTATTATATTATACACGTATTTGCTAGTAATAGCCCAAATTATTGAATAAGGGATTCCTATGAATATTATTTCAATTAAAGTGCATTTTGGTTGAAATGGAGATATAATTAAACAAAAAGCTATAAATGGCATAGAAATTGTTATAATAGATGTTATTTTAAACCATATTTCTGTTGTTTTAATTATTTTATAGACAATTTGTTTGTCTGAAATGCCGATACGTTTAGACGTTACATTACCCGAAAGCATATGAAATACACGCAAGTCCTGTGGTTTTATACCATGTTTATAGTTATAATAATTTAATAATTGTGATGATATAGCTATTATTGTGATGACCACCATTATGGTAATGCATAGTATCCTACATCCAGTAAAATAACCAGGGTCACCAAGTAATAAGTATGTATTTCGTGACATTTCTGGTAATAGTAATAAGATCAGATTTCTCATAAATAGTTGTAATATAAAAATAAAAACAACAATTGGGTGATAAAATGGTCGTCGATATTGTGAATACATTGGATATAATGAAAGGCCAATGCAATAAAGATGACTGCCCGCCGATCGCACTTTTAACTCAGGGGCCAACATTTTATTTACATCGATTAAATTTACTTTATTAACCATATTCAATATTTTTCAAAAATTCGACCCAGGCACAATATTTAATACTTAGTAAAATATATTAAATTTAGTTCAGTACTTAATTTAAAGTGAGTGTCATCATCACTGTCCAGAACATTTCAGACCAATACTCGCACTAAATTTTGGAATTATAAAATTAGATTCTTAATTATAACATTGATATAACAATTACATATATCAATTAATCGAGATTTTAATGTTAAATATTTAACTTAACATACGTATAATTAAAATTTTAATTAGTTTAAATAAATTGTAAATTATTTTATACAAAGATTAACTTATTCATTAAATGCGATAAAATAATCTATTATTATAAATTTCGTTTATCTAATTTATTTGGCGAGGTTTTATTATATGAATATAATTTATATTTATCAAATAATATATTCAGTATTTAATTTTCAGTAAAATTTAAAAATATATGCTTAATTATATATGCAATTAACACTGGTTACAACAATCAAAATATACTGCCGTATTATTATTTAGATATAAATTTAAGGTTTTAAAGTTTATTCAGCCTACTTCCTTAACCCATGGTAAACAAATATGGGTCATTATCTTATATTTCAATCTTAGGTTTATGTGCAAATCATATTTGTATGCAAGGAAAGTTAGATTCTATTAGATTTATTTGAGAAAATGACATATATACAGTACATAAATATATATAAATAATTAACATTTTGAAAAATTTGAAACAAGTATTGAATTTCCTGTTTATCTAAATTGAGGCCAATTAATCGATCTAATATAAAACCAAAAATTATACAACCCCAAAAATAACCATAAATTGTAAAGTAATAAAAAAAAGGATAAAATTCTATACTTATTTTGGTAATAAATAAATTTTTATGTCAATTCTAATGTTTTCCGGGTGGTTAATTTTATTAAATCAATTGTTTTTACGAGCTCAAAAAATTCAAGAATAAAATTAAATAATATATTCGGAATTGACATCAGGTTAATATTAGAGGTCATAATAGAGTAAATATAAACCACTATTATTTATCAGAATATTCCCGATTTTGGCATATTTTTGAAAATAAACCTCGAAATGCTTAGGTTTTATTAAAAATGGTCCGAGAATTAACTTTGCTAAATCGGCTAAATAAATACCAAAACCTGCGGCAATAGTTTAACTAATTAACGATATTTATTATACTACAATGGAATAGATAAAAATCAATGCTAAAGTATTTGAAGCATCAAATGTACTGTATATATGCTTATTTACAGTATAAAACATTAGATACAAACTGCACATTTATAACCTCCACGTTTATACTTATCAATTAGGTTTAGGTTTACAGTTATGCTTAAGTCAAACCATTGCTTTATTAGTGGGCTTTATTATTAATAATTTTATTAATGACTTTCCTTTTCGTTACAAATCCTAAATTATTTATAATTTACTTTTCTTATAAAAAAATGAATAAATAGGATTAAAATTATGATTTTTGTTGAGTATAGTTTGCACTAAAATAGTACTCAACTAATATTGCGCTTATTTGTATTTTAAATTAATGACAAGTGCTCCCATTAACACTATTTGGTTTGATGTTTGACTAAATTACTATTTGAAACTTGTTGGAATATCTAAATATCCAACTATCAATAGTTAACAAAACCATCATCTGAACTAATATATTGCAGTATGTACTGCATTGTGTTTATACTTATGCTTACCTGTATGTTAGTAATATTGAGCCTTAACTGTATGTATGTTACACAACGACCTTACGATTGGTCAGTCCTTAGCCCTCAAGAATGGTATGCAACTCTTACTCTTCTTTAGCTTTAAATATGCTATGTTTCCCAACTCTCGGAAATTTTTCTCGCTTAACTCTCTTACTGTGCGTAAGAGAGTTTACAACACACCCTTCAAAAGCTTTACAATTATAAGATGTAAAACTTATATCCTTTGTGTGTTTTTTTATATTAAATACTTTTACTGTTAAACCGTGTATTTAATGTTAACACCTTTTTAAATAATAATAAAAACGACAGCAACCTGTGACAATCAACCGGACACAGCGGACACAAAGTGGGCACAGACCTAGAGACCTGAGCTAACGACCTAAGGCTCAGCCGACGGATGACAGCGCATCAGAGGTGAGACACAAGTAGCGCCCGCTCTAACGCACTCGACAGACGCCGTGAGTTGACATCACAGCGAATGACTAACTAATCGGCATTCATGTTGCAATATTGTGGTTAAATACTTTTAAAAACTTTTAACTACATATAGTGAATTTATTAACTTTTGGGTTTATACATGTAATTTATTTTACATTGAGTTTCAGGAAAAATTATTTGTATAGTACATTCCGTGAATCATGCGTATTTATGCGTGTTGTTTATGTATTAATTTATCTCGAATCTTGATTGGTATATAATCGTTTGGATAACCCACCAAATTTTTCGTATCGTAGCCAAAATAAGAGCATGCTAATTGTTTTTCATAACGAACTTGGTCCTGTATATCTTCGCTCCAATTAGTTTTATCTCTCACAAATTTCTCTAATGAGACGTTTAATTGAAGTGTTCTCTTCCTAGTTTAATTGTGTGTAATATGTATTGATGCAAACCCATATATTATAGGATCAATTATTATACTTACCTAGCGCATTCATCAAAACCAGATATTCGGCGGAGAGTGTCCTTGCTAAAAGACGACAAACAAAATGGATGTTGTTTAGCAGGTGGGTAAGCGTATAAAACGGCCATACACATTTCGTCGCCCTCTTCATTGACCTAATTTTTTAACCCGATTTGTACATAAATATGTTTTAGAACATTTACGATAAGATTTAGTATGCAAAAAATTATTTATCTACGCACAGAATGTAATGCTGTTTTTAATGAATTATTCTTGTTTCTACGTGTGCTGTCATACGTGCACTCGACTGTCAACTGGTCGTCCGGTCCGACCCATACCTCACGTTTCAACACATGAGGCATCAGTTCGTGAAGGTTTTTGATATTGTTTTGTTCGTAAAGGACCTGTAATTCTCGACCCTTCCGGAAATGTCTCACTAAAAAATGAGTTCCTGTAATGTATATTTTAGATAAAACAAGGTTCACACAGCGATGCTAACCACATTTTGGGCGATTATATAAAAATAGATTAGGATTGTCTACACATTTAATAAGAGTTCATAGGATTAGAACTCATCATAGATTTAGCATTGTCAATAGACTTAACATTAGTTCATAGGATTAGCATTAGTCTCATTGAGTTAGCGTTGTCAATACACTTGGCATTACCCATGTTAATGTATAGCTATATAATTATGCTGTAGTCCCATGTTAAATTTAATAGAGCGGGGGGGGAAGAAGGCCGAACGATTTTATAAACCACATTATTCAAAATTGTTAAATGTTTATTAAATTTTAACCACAATTCAGTTATGAATAATATGGTTTATAAGATCCGTCGGCCTCCGTCGGCCCACTGCTCTATGCAATATAAGATGGAATTACAGATTAGGTCAATGTTCAGGTTATATTTAAACATGGATAAGTATTAATCAAATTCACATGGATATCACTCCAACATAGATTTCTATAAAATTGCAACTTAAGACTATCACATAGGGTTATGAATAATGTTAAGTTTATGACATGAGGGTATCATAGGTAGTGCCATGCTTATAACATAAGTTTAAAACTTGTATAGCTAATCATATGGACAATGTTTAGTCTATGAAAAAAGTTTTTGAAAAAAATCTATTAAAAAAAGTCTATGTGACGAATTCTAATACTAATAGTTTTAAATAATATAACCAAATTTGAATTTAATTTTTCAGTTTATTAGGTATACATAACGTGACCAACCGTCCTATATTACAAAGGACAATACTATATTTGAGCTGTTCGGTTAGTGTCCTATGTAAGGGTTAAATAGAACTATTGAATGTCCTATTTTAATTTTTAATAAAAGTTAAAACAATTTTAACCCAAATTAATTTAATTTTTTAAAATGTTAATAATAATTTTCAATATATTTTACAAATTATTGAATAATTTAACAAAATACAAAATAGAAGACAATTATTTGAATACATTAAACTCCTCTTGTATTAATGTATTTTGTTAAATATTTTAATGTTTTGTCAGTATATAAATAATGTGACAATCAATATACATGTTGTTTTGTCAATTACGTTTTAACTTTAGGAGGTAATCCAATTTTGTAAAAATTATATAAAAGTGTCATGAACGCTAGTTCTTTTGAAACGCTGGTCTTAGAAAATGCTGTTATTAAAAGAATAAAACTGAATTACCCTTAGAAATAGCACAACAATATACCTAACATTAACCCACAAGAGTATCATTTTTTGTATTGTAACTTATTTTAATACGGATTGCAATTAATTCAAAATGTACGTTTAAACAATCAGAATTTGCTTGATTCTGTACCACAAAAAATAAATTTAAATAAATAACAGTGTAAAAATATAAAAGTAAATTACTGTTAATTAAATAATCAATAAAAACGCGTGTCCTATATTTGTCTTATATTTCATTGTCAAATATTGTAAAATGTCCTGTTTCCAAAAATTATGAGTTGGTCACGCCAGGTATACATGTAAAATTCGCAAATATTTAATAACTTTGTACTTTAATTCTAGCAATCCAAAAAATATTGTTATGAATTGTTATTAGCATTTGACATATTCTATTCCGAATAACATACCCGTCTTTTCCCGACCATTTTTTAACTGATAAAAATTATGACATTTCAATACGTCATAAAAGGTTTTATGTTTTAATCTGGTGGTTCCAATTATTTTTATACAAAAATACTAGATATGAATTAGGGAATTTGGGAAACTAACGAACTTTTGTTATATAATGATATATCTCAATGAGAAGTGATAGGTAGTGATTACTCAAAACTCAAAATAGTATACAAACATGTTAACATAAAATATAATTTTGTGCGTGTTTAGGATTTTCTAGATAAATGAATGATATAAAGCATTATACAATAAAGTAATTAAATTACAATATTTTAATTTCTTTAGCATTTGAAACATATTGAAACAATATCAATTTAAATATCAATAATATTTATATTAAAATTACCTTATTAAAATTAATGTTCATTTATGGCCAATTTGTTATATTTATTGTAAAATTCCAACTTGATCTTTTTAAATTCCAAAGAAAATTTAATATTGTAATTTGACAACTTTAATATATAATATAATACTTTTATACAATTCATTTATCTAGGAAATTCTACAACGTATATTACATTATTTTTTATTACAACTTTTATGTATACTATTTGTTAAAATTGATCAAATAAAGGTTGAGTTATTACATTACCTATTACATTACTATTATAATAACGATTTTATGGTAAATTTTCGTGAGTTTCTGGTTATCTATAATCCATATATCAAACATAATTATACAGATTACTTAGACACTTATACAGACACATTACAAATTTGATTACTCATTTTGTTTATGATACAAAATGTATATCCGACTTAATGGGGACAGGTTTTAGCAGCCGACTGGATAATGTAATATTAACTAAATATTATATACCCCACAATTGAGATATTAGCATTATGCAAAATTTAAATTTAAAATAATAAATTACCAAGATCGTGAAAATGTGGATGCGCAATGATAACAGTTGAACCATTTGGAGCAAACTATAGTAAAATAGATTAATATAACATTTTAAATTTAATAGTAGTGGTGACATAATTAATATTTTAGTAAATAAATTAAAAATGCTGTTGTTTTATATATAGATGTTGCTGTAAATAACTAACTCTAACCTTTCTGAAACATTTGCCGTCACAGTGGCCAACGTTGACAAAACTTTTTTGACCGGGAGGAATGGGTGGACCGCCACCATTTGGTAGCAAACCGACTAACATTAGCTGCATCTCCTTTGCTCGAATTGGGTCTGAGTGCCACAACCGTACCGTCCATTCCAATGGCCGCCCATATAGTTGACGATCAGAGTTATGAAAATGACTCTTCACTTGTATAACTATTTGATCAGAAGTGCCTCCCAGTGGTAGAGCCATGTTTGGCTCAAATTGCCACACATTACCCATTGGTGTCATTAAATCAAAGTTGATATACATATTGTGCCAACAGCTGATGAAATCATCATGGTATTTTTCCGTTAGCGAACAGTCAACCACCTTGTCGAGGTTTCTATTAGCATAAACACCAGTGCACATGTATAATACCACCTCGTGCATATTGGTGTTTATGTCAAAATTACCAATCGCTTCTATCTACATTTTAATAATCAAACATCATTTGTTAGGATTAATTATAAAACTAATAGTAATTAGTCAGCAGATATCATTCTTTATATTGTTAATCACTCTCATTTTCGGGATTGGGAATTTACCATGTATCCCGATTACATCCATGAATCCGTAAATCCATGATATCATGTAAATCGATTACATCTTAAGTTACGTTTTACATTAAAGACTTGGACTTGTTATTATTACAATTTAACAAATTATAATAATTATCATCTATTTAATGATCTTTTGAAAAATACAAAATTCAGTTTATGATTGATATGATTAATTAAAAAGTTGATTAATCTTAATGTAAAATATTAGCCCCATTTGACTTGTCAATTCTATATACTATATTTGTGATCAAATGACATGAATTAATCTTACCTTAACTAGTTGACGTTTATTTGGTAAATCGAGTTTGAATTTTTTGCATAACAAATCATCGCCATTAATCGTAGACTTTATCAAATTTTAAAAAATTAAATTTATATAAATGTATAATATTTAATTTTAATATATCTATAAAATTATAATTAATTTTGTTTTAAGAAATGATTATAATATATAATTGACTAAATTGTAAAGTCTTTAATGTATCTGAAATTGTCGTATTTATTTTTTATGATGCTATTAATTAACAATATTTTATTAGATATATTAGATTTATTTAGCTATATACAAAGATATATCGATGAATTTTGTTTGTTATGTTAGCGTAGAGCACAAAAAATAATTTAAAAACAATTTTTTTGCTGATTCTCATTTGGGGAGGTGTGGGAGACGTTTGAACAATTCGAATACACTGGAATAGTGTAAATGCATAGTTTGTGCAAAACAAATGCACACTTGCAGGGGCACAGGCTATGCATTTACTATATGCATCTCAAGTGTTCAAACGCATCCAGCACCTCCTCGCATAAGTCAGGATATCTTTGTGGCACTGGACAATTTATGCTCGTTAGTTCTCTAAAACCGGATTCATAGGCAAATAATATCATTCCAATTTAAGTTAATTTAATATATTGCATTTAAGTTAAATATACTAATATAAGTATACAAAAAATGTACATATATAAATAAAGCATTGTCTTTTAGGTGACAAAAACCAGTCTTAAAGTCACTATAAAAAATACTTAAAAATGGCTATCACATTAATTGGAATATCACATTACACCTATTTTCAATTTTGACTTATTGAGTATTTTGTGATTTATCAATAAATGGCATATAAAATTTGCAAAATAAGCGAAAAGTTACTAAAAATGCTAATGTCCCAAAAAGTGCTAAAAAGGTAAAATAAAAATTTTCCAAAATACTCCTAAGGAAGTATATGGTATGCCCCCAAACTTTCAGGAGGTTCTTCGCTTTCGGAACAAAAAGTTATTTAACTTCAAATCAATGCTTTATATATAAATGTTAATTATGTAAAAAAATTTACAAATTACCTTAATGGTTAAATCAGTATAATTTAAATTTAACACATTAGTCAATTCGCTCGGTCTACTAACTGACTTATGTTGGTGTCCACCATGGTAGTGCTTAGAATGGCACTTGATACTATCTAAATACAATGCATAATAAACGATAAACGCAATTTTAATATTAATTTTGCTTAATAACAACATCTCAGTTGTAACTATGCTTTTAAAAATATTAATAACATTATTATTATATACAATTTGACAACATTTTTTAATTTAAATTTATAACTTAATGTAAAACCTTTTTAAATTTTATAATATAATTAACAATTTATGATTGGTATTTAATTACATAATTTTCATTAAATTACAAAACTTATATTAGACTTACACGTTTTTAGTTATACATTATTTCTCTCTCTCTCTCTCTCTCTCTCTCTC
>CAJPIZ010001037.1:0-18939 GCA_905368565.1 Medioppia subpectinata | reverse complement strand
CATTCAAAGCTGTTAAGCTTGACAGTTTGTGATATGACGCCATATTAGAAATCAAAATTAAAACGGTGTTTACGCTTAGAAGGCTTTTTCTTAACTGAGCGTTTTCGCTTTGATGGATTCTTTTTAACTGTTCGCTTGCGTTTAGACCGTTTCTTTTTCTTTATTGGCTTAATTATTTTGGATTTCTTGGCTTTGCTCAATTTTCGTTTGCGCTTACGTCGGCCTTTTCCGGTTTGAGCAAATACATTGGCTCTATTTGCTGCATCACTTATCATATTCATTCCAGTCTTTTTCAATCTTTTCTTTGCAGACTCTTTAACGTTATCACCTCCTAATACATCTCTACCAATTTCCACGCCAGTCGATAATACTTGTTTACCAAGATATTTTCCTAAGGGCTTTAAGATGTTATTAAACAAATTTCCAAAAAATCCATGTCCACGTTGATAACGATTTCCTTGAAAGCCAGTCAAGCCGCTTCCAGCTTGATTGATATAATAATCCAAGTATGGGTTAGTCATATCTTTTAAATACAAGTTTTGGTGCCGAACGTCCAAATTGAAATGGGACCCGTGACCCTTCGTCGTCCTTTATATCGTTTTCAATTTCTTGAAATGAATATGAAATTAAAGGAAGCATATGAGGATTATCGTATTTAATTGTCACATGATCCCCAAATTGTTTATCACTAGGAACTTCAATTACCCTTAATAATTGCGCAAAAGTATTACCAACAAAATTATGTGATACAATATTACTGTACAAGTAAAGACTATGAAATCCTCCATCAATTTCTATACAACGATTTGCGACGATTTTTGAAGGTGCATTAAGATAACAAAGGGGGAAGTTATCATGTTCTTCATCAAACCCCAGCATTTTATCAAGTCCAATTACTTGTGGATAATACTTAAGTTCTCGATCATTAATTTTAACTAAACCAGAAATTAGAGTGATTTTATGAGTTAAATGATCAAATTTATATCTTGGCGCCCTTATGCTTACGGGTTTTTCAAGCTTATCAAACATTATATTTAGATATTTTACAATATCAGTTGGAGACGTGTAATTACCAGGTGGAAATATAAAGTCTGCATATGTTCCATTGTCAATTGAACTATTTTCATATACAAAGCTCAACGTTACTACATTATCAGAAACTGTTTTATTACATCTTATGTAACTACCTTTTTCAGTAATAAACATAACTTTACAATTATCATTCACATTATACCATGATTTTGTATATGATATTTCGGCCAATCCAACTTTCCATATCTCATCGCGAGGGAAATCAATTCTTGAATCTAGTATTGTTTTAAAGTGAGCAATCGTATTCCCTTCAACATCGCTTACTGATTCAACATTACTTGGTAATGTTATGTAAAATTCGCGTTCCATTGTCGACAATTGTCAATGTGTTATTATAAGACTCGTTAAAATGAAGATCTTCACCGCACCAAATATAACTGATAAATGATTTTGTTTTGTAACAGTGAATGAATATAACACATATCATGTATATAATAAAAAGCGAGAATATTATGATATTTCGGCCAATCCAACTTTCCATATCTCATCGCGAGGGAAATCAATTCTTGAATTTAGTATTGTTTTAAAGTGAGCAATCGTATTGCCTTCAACATCACTTACTGATTCAACATTACTTGGTAATGTTATATAAAATTCGCGTTCCATTGTCGACAATTGGCAAAGTGTTATTATAAGACTCGTTAAAATGAAGATCTTCACCGCACCAAATATAACTGATAAATGATTTTGTTTTGTAACAGTGAATGAATATAACACATATCATGTATATAATAAAAAGCGAGAATATTAGACACAGCGAATATTTCATGTTAGGGACTTCTTGATGGTTCTTCAATCTTTACATTTGAATCAATGAATGTTTTGAGATCAGGACTTGGTATAATATATCCAATAGCGCCAGTCAAAATTAGTAGCCACATATGTTGATTTTCTTCTGAAAAGCTTAGGTTTAATAAACTAGCACAAACCATTACAAAACAAAAAATTGCTAAAACCAAATCAGGTTTTTTAAAATTGTTTAATGATTTAACAGATGTATTATCCATTGTTAATATTAAATAAGTCTGTAGCTTTGATCCAACTATTCTCAGAATCAGGATGATTTAACCACTTTACAAAGTAATATTTTACTCCTTTTCGTTTCTGCTGTTTAACAATTTTTTCAACGCGATAAGATATGCTTGTTGAGTCAATCTGTTGTATTTCGTTTGGATAATAACGTCGATTTGATTTACTTCCGTCAGAAGCAGTGAGTTTATATAAAGGTGACACACTGTTTTTCATAGTAGAATTTACTTTATACACTTTATCACTCCAATTTGGGTAATATCCACGTTCTAAAGGCTTAATGTCATACTTAACTCTAACAAAATCACCGGCTTTTAATTTAAAGTTTTTATATTTACGTAAAATTTCACGTTTTGAATTGCATTTATATAAATTATAGAAAACAGTTTTTTCATTATCAATAGTAACTTGATTAGGGCACATTTTTATTGAAGAATGATACGTTGAATTATATGATGATAACAGATTATTAAGATCATTGATGTATCTATATTTCAATGTGTTTCCTGAATTCGAAAAATATTTAAACATTTTTCCTTTTAACGTTTTATTAAATCGTTCGATTATGGCACATTTAATATCTTTATTATTTGTTGTAAAATGGTGTACTTCATACTCTTTCATTAAATTAGAAAATTTTGAGTTCACAAATTCTTTACCATTATCTGTTTGAAGTTTTGTTGGAATGTTCTGCGATAATACTTTTTTCATTGCAATACAAACACTAGCAGCTGATTTATTNTCTGCGATAATACTTTTTTCATTGCAATACAAACACTAGCAGCTGATTTATTTTTAATAGGTATTGCCCAAGCATATTTTGAAAATACGTCAATCACTGTTAATATGTATGCAAATTCATTATTTGATGTTCTAAACTCTTGCATATCAACCAAATCGGCTTGAAACTGTTCATTAATATGTTCAGCAATAACAGGATTTCGTTTAAACTTTTTACGAGGTGGTTTATGTAGAGTATAATTTAGTTGTTTTTTTAACCAAATTATGACATCTTTTCTTTTAATATTAGGTAAATAATTTAAAGCTTCTTTATGTAGTTTATCAATTCCCGAAAATGAAGCAGGATTTCCAGGAGTATAATACAACTTCTTAAGAACTTGTTCAGTCGTCATCTTCCGGCACTGCCCAGCGACTTGGATCAATTAAACTCTCATCGTAGTTGTCATTCTCATCATGTTCGTTATGTTCAAGGTCGGATTGTTGTTTTAATCTCCATTATTGCAATACAAACACTAGCAGCTGATTTATTTTTGATAGGTATTGCCCAAGCATATTTTGAAAATACGTCAATCACTGTTAATATGTATGCAAATTCATTATTTGATGTTCTAAACTCTTGCATATCAACCAAATCGGCTTGAAACTGTTCATTAATATGTTCAGCAATAACAGGATTTCGTTTAAACTTTTTACGAGGTGTTTTATGTAGAGTATAATTTAGTTGTTTTTTTAACCAAATTATGACATCCTTTCTTTTAATATTAGGTAAATAATTTAAAGCTTCTTTATGTAGTTTATCAATTCCCGAAAATGAAGCAGGATTTTCAGGAGTATAATACAACTTTTTAAGAACTTGTTCAGTCGTCATCTTCCGGCACTGCCCAGCGACTTGGATCAATTAAACTCTCATCGTAGTTGTCATTCTCATCATGTTCGTTATGTTCAAGGTCGGATTGTTGTTTTAATCTCCATTCTTCCATTTTTCTTGCTTCCATAGCGCGACTTTTTGGTCTCTTATTTGGTCTGCGGTTTTCTATCTCTTGTACATCTGGTTCATCAAGCCTTCGTTTTTTATTTTCAAATACAGGTACAAAGTCGTCCATGCCATCAGAATCTTCTAAATCATCTTGAAATTTACGTTTAACAGATGTTCTTAAATTATCATCCAAAACTGGAGGTTTGAATGATGAAGCCTTTTGTTTATTTAAAAACTGAGCTAACTTTAGACGTACATTATCGTTGATAATTAAATCGGGGTCTACATTGCTGTCAGCTAATAGTTGAATAAATTCAGATTCTCCGTATAATACTTTACCAACAGACATAGCATGTGTAAGCAAATCAACAATATTTGATTTCTCCAAATATTTTCCATTGCTTAATTTAATCCTAAGATTATCGTCATATCCAACTTTGTTAGCAAGTTTTAATATAACTTTTATGAATCGATGAATTTTGTCATATATTTTGGATTTAATTTTATCCGATTTTGAATTAACATCTGACTCAAGCGATCCAGATTGAGCAGAATTTTCAGGTACACCACCTCCAGACTGAATATTAGTCTTTGGGGGGACTAATGTAACTTTCTTAGCCAACTGCATTTTGTAAAAGCGAAGACACAACTGCCCCGACAATTGGCAGTAGGATTGGCAAAAACCCTCCGCTTTGGACAACAAGTTTAGAGCGCTTGCGCTTACATTTAGGATTTTTATTAATATTTTTAAAAATATTGATAAACTTTACCAATTTTTTCTTTTCCGAAGGTTTAAGCTTAAGTTTTTTAAGCTTCACGTTATGAACAATTTCTCTAAGAGCTTTGTAGTAATTTTCGTCTTTTGACATATCTTCTAAAATAGACTTTTTTAATTTTGGCTTTTTAGTTTGGCAATATACATTCATTGCTTTTAAGCAATTAACTAAATTTTTCGACATTATTTTTTAAAAAATCCAATAGGTTTTAACAAATAATTTGTCTCTTCACAAGGAATTATACGGGTTCGAAGTTTTAGGTGCTCTGGCGTGTCTTGCTTACAGTCAACTAATAAATACCCGTGGGCCCCTTCAGTTGCCTGTTCATAGGCAGACATAAAATATTTCAAATTTAGGGGATACATTCGTCGGCCAAAAGTCATTGGCTGTAGTTTATCACGAGGGTTATTGAACATAATAGTATAATGAGTATTTAAGCCTAAATCCCTGACAATGGGTCCTTTATGGTACAAATTTTGAGTTAAAAGAATAATACTCTGATTTCTATGATGTGAACCTTTTGTAAATAAATCTAAAGTAAATTTGCTATTTTTAATTTCCTCCATTAAATCGTCAATTATTACTATATCAAACGATTCAATATCTTCTTCTTCTGGTACCCCTTGAATGTATTTGAAATTTACATTTTCTAATGGTTCAGAGTATAAATTCTGCCAAATACCATAACCCCAAGCAACATTAATGATACCTTTATTAACATTATGAAACACATCTTTATGATAACGTAATATATCTCTGACTATGTATGTCTTACCAGAGCCTGATGGACCGGTTTGTCTCTTCACAAGGAATTATACGGGTTCGAAGTTTTAGGTGCTCTGGCGTGTCTTGCTTACAGTCAACTAATAAATACCCGTGGGCCCCTTCAGTTGCCTGTTCATAGGCAGACATAAAATATTTTAAATTTAAAGGATACATTCGTCGGCCAAAAGTCATTGGCTGTAGTTTATCACGAGGGTTATTGAACATAATAGTATAATGAGTATTTAAGCCTAAATCTCTGACAATGGGTCCTTTATGGTACAAATTTTGAGTTAAAAGAATAATACTCTGATTTCTATGATGTGAACCTTTTGTAAATAAATCTAAAGTAAACTTGCTATTTTTAATTTCCTCCATTAAATCGTCAATTACTACTATATCAAACGATTCAATATCTTCTTCTTCTGGTATCCCTTGAATGTATTTGAAATTTACATTTTCTAATGGTTCAGAGTACAAATTCTGCCAAATACCATAACCCCAAGCAACATTAATGATACCTTTATTAACATTATGAAACACATCTTTATGATAACGTAATATATCTCTGACTATGTATGTCTTACCAGAGCCTGATGGACCGGCCACCATACAAGTGAATGGATGCTTAAATTGAATGTCAGAGATATCATCAACAAGTATCTCAGACTCCATATCTTTATTTACTCACAGTCAGATTAAAACTGAAACCATATTACAATAACACATAAAATAAAAACTTAACAAAAATTATATTTGTTCAAATTTATTTATTGAATTTATTCTCTGTACATTTAAAATAGAAATGTATTAAAAATATATTTATAATTGCTTTACATAACCATATGGCAGTGTGTCGTTTCCATCAATTCTTCGTTTTTCAGACATTACTCTAAAAGTTTTTTCAAAAAATTTTGTTTCAAGCATTTGTACTTTATTTGCTGTTATTTGCATTTGAGGAATTTTTAAAAACGATTCATCGGTATTTTGACCTCCATTTTCAATGTATTCGTTAGCCATTTGAATCATTTTTTCAATTGTAATAATGTCCAATGCTTTGTCAGTTAACGTGATTCCTTTAGCTTTAACGGGTACTATTGGCTCATTTGCTTCAGGTGAAGGCCATATTTCTAATGCATAAACTTTGGGTCCAAGACTGCAGAATTTAGTACAAATAGCCTGCGGTCCGTAATCTTTAGTAATTTCATCGGCTAAGCCTCCTAAATAATCATTCGTGTCTGGTTTAGGCTCACCTTCAGTATATTTAAATATGATAGAATCTGTGTCCATATAAAGCAATCGTCCTGGAATTACTTCTACTTCGTCGATGAGTTTCATTAATCTAATCCTAGCGTATGATGTTACAAACGAAGCTGTAGCTAAACTTGTATTTCCAACTCTTCCTTTCTCGTCGTCATCATATTCCCAGGTCACCAAAAGACAATTATCATTAACCATTAGTTCTCCTTTAATTAGTTTATCTTTTGTTGTAGCAATATCAATATAATCTTCACCTTCAGTATATTTAAATATGATAGAATCTGTGTCCATATAAAGCAATCGTCCTGGAATTACTTCTACTTCGTCGATGAGTTTCATTAATCTAATCCTAGCGTATGATGTTACAAACGAAGCTGTTGCTAGACTTGTATTTCCAACCCTTCCTTTCTCGTCGTCATCATATTCCCAGGTCACCAAAAGACAATTATCATTAACCATTAGTTCTCCTTTAATTAGCTTATCCTTTGTTGTAGCAATATCAATATAATCTTTATATTCTGTGCATACTGTGGTTTGTGGTAAATTTGGTCGTTGTGCTAATTTACCCCACAATGTGTTTAAAAATAACTTGGCTATAAATCGAAGCGCTGGATTTTTCTTTACGTCTGGTTTGTTTAGCTCAATACCTTCATTTTCTAAAAATAATTTAATATATTTCTGTTCGTCTGCTTCTGTTTGGACCCACGAAGGCCAGCCATCTGACTGTTGTTTCAATTTGAGCCACATATCGATGTATTCTGAAAAAATATTTTTAGTAGTTTCAGTATAGTGATATATTTCAATAACTTTTATAACATTATAGCCTTTATCTATAGCATAATTCAATTCAACTGTAGTCCACGTTCCAATTAATTGTCGTTCATCGTCTGTGTGACAACAATCATTTTGACTTTTGTTTTCTGCACAAGTTTGACATAAAGGAAACATAAGTTTTTTGTTTATGTTAACAGGAAGAACAGGGATACGTAATTGTTTTGGTGGAACGACAATGCATTTAACAAATCCAAAAATATTATTAATATTAATTTTGTCGAGATCTTCATTAATGACAATAGGGTGACCAATTGGAAAAAACTCATATTTTAAAACAGTTGGGTATAGCGAGCGAAAATCGTAATATAAAATTTTTGAATAAATATCGTTCACTACATCACAATAAAACTTAATATTATTTGTTCGTCCGCCATGGAATGATTCTCTAATATCAACGCCTTTATAATGATTTAAATCTTTATAATATTGCCATCTTTTCGTCATGTAATCTTCAAATGCTATATCTTCTTTACGCTTCTTTTGTACTGTACAATCCCATTCTTCGACAATTTTAAATTTTCTTTTTAGGAAATGAGTTTTTTTGTTCATAGTTTTTTCATAAATCTGGTTTGGTGTTAATTTTAATCCAGTGCTGTCTAAACTACGAAGAGGAATATCTCTATCATTTATATTTTGACAATGATGTGCATGATAATAACATCCATTGTATTCAAATACTGTATTAGGTTTAATAAATCCATCAACAACATAATTATCTATACACACTTCACGTTCTATTTTACACTTTAATATTTTTTGTTGGTAATCAAGCCAACAATTGCCAATCCTTGAAAATGATCCACGCTTCGAATATCCTTTCACTGGCGTCACACCTATTGTGTCTTTTGGTAATATTTTTGAACGAAACACTTCTAACCCCATTGATGCTAGTGTAAAACATCTAGTTATCGGATCAATTGATGTTATAGTTTTAAATATTTTTCGGAATTCTTGTACACATTTTAATAATATTAACACGTCATTTTCACAATATTTAATTAATTCTTCTTTTAGATTATATTTTAATCCTATAGTTGAAAGTCTGCACTTTTCTTCATTATGCCATTTTATAANAATATTTAATTAATTCTTCTTTTAGATTATATGTTAATCCGATAGTTGAAAGTCTGCACTTTTCTTCATTATGCCATTTTATAAAGTCTTTTAATTGTTTTGGTTTCATATATTTTGTTCCAAAACACTCTACATCTGGTAAAGCACCAATATAGTCAATATTATGCTTATTATGAAAGTAGTGAGGAAAATAACCCTTCATTACCAAATCATCGATTCCAAATGCTTTTGGTAAAGATGCTAAGGGTTGTTGAAACATTAATAAAGAATCTAAGAAACGTATGTTTCCCACAGAGGCTGTTAAAATTTTATTACCATTCATAATAACAGAAACACCTTTATAACCTCTTAAGTATAGATCATTTAAAATAAAATGATTATCATAACCTTTAGCATTGTGTGCAAATACATATATTGATGCTTTGTTTGCTGCTTTTTTGGCAATGTCAGTATATAAATAATCACCAAATTGTTTTATGCAGTTTTTACCTGAAAACACCCTTTTTGAAACACCACATAAATCACACATATTTGCACGTTCTCCACTATTATCTAGCCAGCAGTTTGTACAAGTAGTCATTGAAATAAGTAAATCAGCTGAATGCGAAAAAGTGTTGTCTGATGAGGCGTTTTGTTGACTTTCAATATCGTAAGCGATGATGATTTTAGTGCTTTTATCTTCTTCGTTAATCTTATTAATGTCAACGGGTTTTAAGTAACAATTGTGGTTTTCAAGTCTATAAACAGCATTACAGATTTTACATCTTTTTGCATCACAAGTGTGTTTGTCTCCATGGTATGTCATTGAGCAATTCGTACACTTTTTAACTACACTGCAAACAGATTTTTTATTAGATAAATGTTTTAAGAATCTAAGAAACGTATATTTCCCACAGAGGCTGTTAAAATTTTATTACCATTCATAATAACAGAAACACCTTTATAACCTCTTAAGTATAAATCATTTAAAATAAAATGATTATCATAACCTTTGGCATTGTGTGCAAAGTCATATATTGATGCTTTGTTTGCTGCTTTTTTGGCAATGTCAGTATATAAATAATCACCAAATTGTTTTATGCAATTTTTACCTGAAAACACCCTTTTTGAAACACCACATAAATCACACATATTTGCACGTTCTCCACTATTATCTAGCCAGCAGTTTGTACAAGTAGTCATCGAAATAAGTAAATCAGCTGAATGCGAAAAAGTGTTATCTGATGAAACGTTTTGTTGACTTTCAATATCATATGCAATGATTATTTTAGTGCTTTTATCTTCTTCGTTAATTTTATTAATGTCAACGGGTTTTAAGTAACAATTGTGGTTTTCAAGTTTATAAACAGCATTACAGATTTTACATCTTTTTGCATCACAAGTGTGTTTGTCTCCATGGTATGTCATTGAGCAATTCGTACACTTTTTAACTACACTGCAAACAGATTTTTTATTAGATAAATGTTTTTCGTAACAAGTTGTACTATTAAAGTATAAATTACACTTGTCACAAACAATAGTTAAATTATCATCTGAACACTTCGGGTATGAGTAGCACTTTTCACAAATGTGCTCACATTTATGAGCATATGGGCGCCAATAAGCTTTATTGCAATGTTCACAATAAAATTTTTGCCCCATATATCCAACAATATTTACAATCGAATCATAATGTGGTTCGTCGTTACTTATGCTATGCCTAATATACACTTTTTTAGGCTTGTATTCATTTCCAACAAATAGTCTATTATTATTATTATCTCCATCGATGACCACAATTTGGTATTCGCTAATAAACGTTTGAATGAGGTTAAAATCACTTATTGTGATGTATGGAGCTGACGATAATCCCATCTGTCTTGCGACTTCATTAACCTGCTGATCACGACGTTTACTAACATTTTTACGACAACTTTCCCATTCCTTTCGTGATGTAGACTCTTGTTTACTTATACAAACAATTAAGGCATGAAGAGCACACAAATTATCTGAGTTCTTAATTACAACTAAACTTGTTGATTTATTATCTTTGTCTGCCTTTGTTTGAGGAGCCTTCTTAGACCCTTTACCATATAGATTTTTGGTGATGTTTATTGTTAGTTGAAGTGCTCCCTCTAACAATAAAGTTTCACGACTTTGGGAAACTTCATACAAAGCATTAAAGAACGTTTGTGGATTAAAATTTTTCTTTTTTGATGGGTGAATAAATATGGATCTGTTAAGTGAATTGTGATTAACACTTACAGAAAATATGTCGTCTTCATTGAAGTCCTTCAACTGAATATTAACAAATTCTTCGTAGAATTTATCAATATTTTGCTCAATTTGAAACAAGTCCTTATACGAACCAAAATTATGTTTAATATCATAATTAATTAGTCTCTCTTCGCGATGAAGTCTTTTACCTTTACGTATTGTTGTTGAGCCTGTTTGCTTCCATTCAAACAAAGCTTTATTATGTTGAACACTTTGAGAGCCACTTCCAGTTTGATTAAAATAGTCAACACTATTTGTGATTGCTGAACACATGTCATTTATAACTTCAGTGCTATTTTATTTGTGGCTTTAACTATAATGTCTTTACGCCACTTTTTCTCACCACTATTTTCTTCAGACATTTTGTAGCACTTTATTAGAATCACTTTTTAAAAAAGTTAAAGTCAAAAATACTTTTTTTAAAAAACTGATGATAAAAGTGACAATTGAGGGCAAATTCAATGTTTAATTAAATCAACTATTAAATTAAAGCATAGTTTTTACCCACAAAATTATTTATTAAAAAGTTATTATAATTCACAATACAAGGGAATTTAAATGAAAAATACAGAGTAAATAAAAAGGTTCAAAACATTAGCAATCATTGAACAATACAAAGCAGTAAAATAAAATAAAATTAGTTGTCATCATCAGAATCGTACTCTTCATCTGAAGTGTCTGACAGCTCAATGACTTCTACTGTTCGGCCAGAAATGCGCTCTTCTTCGTCCTTAATACCTGGCTTCTTGCAATAGCTGATGTGCTCTAAAAGCTGACCACCTTCAACTGCGCATTGGCAGCTTTTGCAGAACACAATATTAGTGATGCCTAAACATAAACAATCATAAATATTAAAAAATAATAATACATTTTATATTATAACGACTTACCAGACATATCTGCATTGCTGTTTAAGTTTGCCGAAATACTGATTACAGTATTTTCCAAAGTTGTCATTCTGCTCTTCAATCGCTTCATAACAGCTACTGTGTCTTTTCTGTAGTCTTTAAATACTTCGCAAAGCAAGTTGTGCTTACGCTTGAGTTTACGACTCTTTTGCTGAAGCTGTCCCACATCAATCTATTTAAAAAATATAAATATTATTTACAAGAAATAAAAATTATTATTTATAAACATTTACCTCAAGATTTCTATTCAAATCGCGAAGAGCTTTTAGGCACGTGTGCTGTGCGAATTCACAAGCGAGAGTCCATGTATTACATTTTTTACACTCGACTTCTCCGTCGTCACTAAATTCGCAAGTGTCTTCATGGCGTTCTAATGCTACTACGTCTCCAGTAAATGGGCACGTGTTCACCGAATACCTGCACTTAATCTAATGGAATACAAAAAAGATATATTAATATATTATAAAATATTTAATTAAAAATAATTACTCACAATTAAACCCAAAGTCAATCGTTTTACGAACCAACATTGATGAGCCTCTTTAGGCTCAAATAAAGTTCGGCAGGACGGGCATGGATGCCGAAGCAAATCATTGTGGACTCGTGCCTCGTCTGATCTCGCGACTCTTTGGTCCTCTCTGTCTTCGCCTGCTTTAACCCATTTTATTAGACAGTCATTGCAGACACGATGAGTGCATCTCACAAACTATAATAATAAATTAGTCATTATGTAAATTAAATTATTTATTAAAAATGTATTTATAAATTACTTACTCGAATGGGATTAAACATAATGGTGTTGCAAATCGCACACTCGAAATCCTCTTTAATTCCATCACATCCAACAATGCGATCTATTGACACTTTGGCCTTAATCAAGGCGCGAGAATTGAATAAACTCAGTAATTCACTCATTGAACACAACTTTAGCAATACTTTCACTTAAAATAAAGACAACGAACTGAACTGTTTGATAGATTTAGAAAGAGTGTTTAAATTTGCTGAAAAACATTGGGCTTTTATACCGGGTCTGAGCAGTATACTGGATCGCTATTTGCTGTTTAAAAAGTTTGAGGTGGGATTTAAGTTGATTGAAGGGAATGCTCTTAACAAATACATTAAGAGTTTGTGTGAGTATAATAAAACTCACTTTAGTTTTCAAACGTAAAGCTTTTAGTAATCAATAAATCTTTGTCGGACACTGTTAGTGAATGCCTTTCGCAAATGCCTTAAAAGTTTGTGTTAGTGTAATAAAGTTTAGTTTAGTTTAGTTTCCAAATGAAAACCTTTTAACGAATAATAAATCTTTGTCAAGCATTGTTAGTGAATGCTTTTAGCAAATGTTTTAAGAGTATGTGTGAGTGTAGTAAAGTTTAGTTTAGCTTTCAAACGAAAAGCTTTTAACGAATAATAAATCTTTGTCAAGCATTGTTAGTGAATGCTTTTAGCAAATGCCTTAAGAGTTTGTGTTAGTGTAATAAAGCTTAGTTTAGTTTTCAGTCGAAAAGCTTTTAACAAGTAATAAATTATTGTCAAGCATTGTTAGTGAATGCTTTTAGCAAATGCTTTAAGAGTATGTGTGAGTGTAGTAAAGTTTAGTTTAGCTTTCAAACGAAAAGCTTTTAACGAATAATAAATCTTTGTCAAGCATTGTTAGTGAATGCTTTTAGTAAATGCCTTAAGAGTTTGTGTTAGTGTAGTAAAGCTTAGTTTAGTTTCCAAACGAAAACCTTTTAACGAATAATAAATCTTTGTCATGCATTGTTAGTGAATGCCTTTCGCAAATGCCTTAAAAGTTTGTGTTAGTGTAATAAAGTTTAGTTTAGTTTCCAAACGAAAACCTTTTAACGAATAATAAATTTTTGTCAAACATTGTTAGTGAATGCTGTTAGTAAATGCCTTAAGAGTTTGTGTTAGTGTAGTAAAGCTTAGTTTAGTTTCCAAACGAAAACCTTTTAACGAATAATAAATCTTTGTCAAGCATTGTTAGTGAATGCTTTTAGCAAATGCTTTAAGAGTATGTGTGAGTGTAGTAAAGTTTAGTTTAGCTTTCAATCGAAAAGCTTTTAACGAATAATAAATCTTTGTCAAGCATTGTTAGTGAATGCTTTTAGCAAATGCCTTAAGAGTTTGTGATAGTACAATATTAAGTGTTTGTGCTAGTGCATGTCTAAATACAACTCTTATCATGCGCAGTCAAAATAATTTGATATAAATACTGGTGAAAACATATACTCATCAACAGTTATTTTTCTAACATTCAAAGTACAAAGTTAACGTTAGTTTAACATTTATTCATTCACACACACAATGTCTGATAGTGAAAACTCTATCGCTCACTTGGAGGCTATAGAACTTATGTGTAAAGCTGTGTTTGATCAAAGCGATGAGACACAATCCGAGGAGAGCTTATATGAACCACAACCGTCGACATCGGGATATCAAGCCGTAGTGCCGTCCGCACCCATGCCTTCGGATGATTCACTTTCTTCTTGGTCGGGTGATGAAGACATAGCTATGTCAACAATCAATGCTCCATCAGAAGAATTGGTTTACTTAGAGACTCTACTCGATCCATTCACCGCTCTCGGTAACAACAGCACTCAGCCAATCGATAAACCCGAAGGCGGAAATGCTTATAAACCGTTTGGCGAGAACGGTTTCTACAACACGCCTGTGGTTAAGAACGTAACCAAAGTCGACAGTAAGTCAAATGAAGAGAAAGCGCCTGAAGTAAACAACATTCCCGCCAAGAAGATCTCAATCAATGAAAGAGATGACGTCAGCGTAAGTGAATCAGACTCTGAATCAGATTCTGAATCAGAGTCTGATTTTGATTCAGATGAGGAAATCGCTGACCTCCAACGCGATAGAATATTTTTGCAGAATATGGTCTCACGGCTCCCTTCAATGGCTTCGCGCAAACGTCCGCATGAAGACATCTCAATGGCTTCGCGCAAACGTCCGCATAAAGAACCCATTCCTCAGGTTGATAGTGATGACCATCTCAGCTTTGAAATCGATGCACCTTCAGCTTACATTGGCGTTCACAACATCCAGTCGCTAACCAATATGAACATTTTGGGTCCATTAGATAATTTCTACAATGTATTTAAAACTGGCTCTAATGGTTTCCTATTTTTTAAAAATATGTAAACACATTTGCTATTCTGATTTTATTATAATTATAAAACTAATTTCGATGTAAAACTTTTTATAATAAAAACATTATTTTAACTTTAACTTTGATTATAAATAAAATATTACTAAATAAAATTATTTGAATTTAAAAATAAATAAAATTGTATTAATTAACTACACTGTTGTTACCCCCCTTCTTTCCCCCTCCCGTCATCGACTCTTGGTTAGAGATCCCTACTGAGCATGTGCGTGCTTCAATCGGTGCTCTTCTACTTCCGTGAAATTATTAGTGTTGTAACACCCGAACAAAATTTACAATTTTATATGTATATTGGTGATCCTGGTTATTTTGTCGGTCTAAGAATTACAGGTGGCATGTTTCTTATAAATATTACATTATTAGGATTATTGTCACAAATACTCAATTATTATAACTATAAGAATGGCATAAAATCCGTTGATTTGCGTGTATTTCAAATGCTTTGCGGTATAATAACACCCATAAGTGTCGGCATTAATGACAAACATATGCTGAAAAAATTGCTATCATTTTCACGAAAATGTATTTTCTGCGGAGAATTAATGCAAAAATCTACTTATTTTATATTCTTTCCGACAACTCTCGCAATATTAGGTTTTAGGCAAACGATGTATGAAATAATTTTCTTTGCATTACCCCATAGTATTCTATGGGCTTTTTATGGTTATTATATTTTGCCTTTGATTTTCTGGCAATTAATCTATTACTATATTATTGTATACTATTTAATATTAAAGTATAAATCAATTAATCAATCGATTATCAATTTTAAAGGAAAACATACTAATCTAAACATCAGGAAATTTCTATACTATTTTAGCACATTATTTGCTGAGATCAATGAATACAATGATATTTATTGGTCAAAATTGTTGGCCGTTTATTGGGTCATAATTAGCAGTACTATTAGTACTATATTATATTTATCTATATTTGGCGATACATTAATATACATGAAGTTAATAATTTCTACAACTGGTCTATCATTTCTTTTCACTCTGTTATTTGTAATACACTTTTCATCACTTCTTTACAATCAATCGGATATCGCATACCATTCGTTGAATTCATTGCTTATTAAACACCGAATGAATAACATGACTAAATTAAAGGTATATTTAATTAATTATAAATATTTATAATAATTATTTTCCATTTAACCGATAGTTAATGTCAATAATTGAGAGATTGGGTACAAAAAAAGTTGGATTTTATTGTTGGAAATTATTTCTCATCAATAGATTCCGTGGATATGAAGTCAGTATTGATTTAAATAATATTATTACTGATATTATATTAAACGTTTGATATTTATAGATGTTTTCCATAATTGGTTTACTATTCATCAAGCTACTAGAAATGTCAAAATAAAATGTATAATAATTAAACCTAAATTAATAAATACAGCATTTATAGTTTTATGCAATAAACTGATGCTTAAAATGCACTTGAACATTTATCATAATTCTCAGGAGTTCTATGAAAAATATATAGATTAATATTTATTTGCAACTTATAACCGTTATTTATTTTCCAGAATTACAATTATTAAAATGTAAATTAAATTAAAAATTAAAGTATTTATTTTAAAATAACTGTAAATAAATCAAATATACTATTGTTAAATCAAACAGAACCGTTGTTATTAAACGGCCGATCATATGATATAGTAACGTGTCCAATCCCAGCATGCTGATCCACCTGACACGTGACATCGCAAACACCCCTGATCTCAATGAGCCGGTATAAGGCTGAGTGACTGTATATACCCGACTCCGTACGGCAGCCATTGGCCGGATAGCCCTTATATACAGAGTACTCAACAAATGTAGACCCGGCGCACAATCCCTCACTAATCCGGCCACTATTGTGTGTCAATTTATCACCTAGATAAATTAAATTATTTGGACTATGTTTAATGGTAGTTAGCTAGTTTATGCATTTTACCATTAACATTAATCGCTACACGGGTGTCATTGCCAATGACAATTTGTGTGACCATGGTCGGATTTTGTTGCACAGCAATAAATTGCAATATTTTTTCGTGGCTGAGATAACTGTTACATTTGCGATCGCCCGGACCCTTGCCCTTAGTATACATTGCCGTGATATTGACCTTGCTGTTAGCGTTACTTGTGCATGGTATGTTTGTTAAATAGGTCATTGTAATGTTGAATATCAGCGCAGATTTATTTATATGGTAAATTAATTTATTCTGAATACTAATTGATTGAGCATTCATTTAACAATTATTACCATGTCCATATATATCATGGTAATAAAAGACCGATCTGACCCTTTCAGTATAAACAACAGGGTCTATATGTTTTAAATAAATTGAATATGAATTTCACAAAATAAAATACATAAAGCGTAGTATAATTAATTTACCTTCATCACCAATACTTTGCCAATTTAATGAAATGCTCGATTTTATTAATATGCAAATTATACAAACAGTAAACCCAATATACTTATACATCATAATGTATTAAGTTTGCTTAAGTAATATTATATTTTTTGTATCAAAGATTGCCGACAATTGAAAAGCATATAATGCATGGTAAGTTAAATTAGACTAATAATATTATTCATTAAAACATTTGATTACGTAGAAAATAATTGTATGTTTTTTGTAATTAACCATGACAAAGAATTATTTTCTATGATAAACATTTTATTGTTAATTGAATTATAATAAGTTAAGAGATATTTCTACTTATTCCCAAATAATAAATTTTGAATTACGCGTACATCTAAAAAATTAATATTTAAAATTAATTAAAAACGTTATTGTAAAGTTAAGTATTGTAATAAATATTGCAAAGTCGTTTAAACATAGATATACAATTTTGTTGTTGTTTTCATATTAAAATCTCATTTTATATTTTATTTATCAACTATTTAAAATGATACAAATTGAGAATGGTTATTTGACTTAATAATATTTGACTCAATAGAGTTCAATATAAAGTTTTACTTATTTAAGGATTTATTTAAAATCCTGAATAAAACATGTTAAAATTATACATGATTAATTAATTTTTATTTTTATAGTGAATTCAAATACAGTACATGCATACTTTAAAAGTATTTGCAATGTTTTATTGAAAAAAATAAAATTTTGATTGAATAAAACAATAAATCAAACGACATACGACCAAGAAGTATAGTAATTTTAGTGCATAAAAATGTGTATAATTATATAAATTAACTCTTAAATAGATTATAACAATTAATATTCAGTCTGAGAGACCAGAATATAAAATACACACTTATAATAACTAATAAACATTTTGAAATTATTTTAACTGTATATAAAAACATGATATTGTTAAAATAAGTTTATTAAAAATTTTACTCAACATAAAATTATTTTATATTAAGAAATTGTTTCAGTTATACATTATATTGTAAAACATGAACTATTCCATATTGTCAATATTGGTTCTATGTAAGTATTTTGAAACTTAGTATTCTACATTTACATAAGTTCTAATCAATGTATTATATAAAATATTATATTTTATCTTAAAACAACTTTAATGGACATGATCAATTATTACACAATTAATGCAGGCCTAACCGTTCAGTTGGCGTTTGGTGCAAATATTGAGAAACGTGATTTGATTGGCGATATACTCAAACAGATAAACCCATTAAACGACACCGATGTTATACCGAGTGGTGTATCAAAATTGGACCATCATCAGTTACTACATTCGGAAATTTATCAAAACTTTTATTTTAATGTCACAATAAATTAACAATATTTTATGAAATATAATCCTTTGATGTAAATTTAATTAGGTTTATAGTTGTTTAAATTAACCTTATGCATATATTTGTAGCTGGTTTGAAATTAATACTATTAATTTCGATACAACCTAAATAACGCTCTAGTTATAATAATGATTGAATATTTATTAGAAAAAATTAATTTTATAATAATGGGTTAGCGTCAGTGTGACCATTTGTAAAATAATAGTTGTTATTTTATTAATCAGCAAGTATATATTTTTAAAGTTACAGTTCTCTCTCTCTCTCTCT
>CAJPIZ010001036.1:0-18942 GCA_905368565.1 Medioppia subpectinata | reverse complement strand
TCATAGGATTTTTTCTTACTATTACATTCCTATTCTACTTTTTGATGCTCTACACAATAGGCATAGTTATTTTTTGGAAGCCAAAATTTCGGTCGATGCCCAGGTCAATTGTATAGATTACTGTGAAAAATATCGAGAATCTATTCGATTAACCTTAGAGACCGGCGATGAGCTAGAAGTGGATGACTTGAATACAGAGATCTTTGGCGAAGTTGGAGAAGTGGATCAGTTGGACAAAAACAAATCCAATAAACTAAAAGCCACTGAAATAACGGATATCGATATTCTGGCCACGAGTTTTGTATTTTTCGTGGCCGGATATCAGACCACAGCCCGTCTACTAACGTATCTCACCTATAGTTTGGCTTTGAATCCCGAATGTCAACAAAAACTGTACGAAGAAGTGCACAGTTTTGACGGAAAGTATGATTACGAGAGTATATCTAAAATGCCGTATTTGGAGGCCTGTGTCGCAGAAACACTCCGACTCTATAATCCATTGGCCGGTGTCAGCAGAATTGCTAACGAGGAATATACTATTGGTTTGTATTATTCCGTAATTTATAATTATTTAGAATTAATTCAATGCTTATCTAATTGAATATTAAACACAACTATTAGGCGATACGGGAATAACAATACCGTAGGGAATGTTAGTTAACTTCAACATTGAAGCCCTTCATAAGAACCCCGATTACTAACCCGAACCCGGATCGTTGGGACCCTGAGCGTTTTATGCCCGAAAATCGCGATCAATTAGTGCCGTATACTTATATGCCGTTCGGAATGGGACCCCGAAATTGTGTGGGAATGAGGTTTGCCTTAATGGAGGCCAAAACAACCGCTGCTTATTTGGTGAACAAATTCAAATTTGTGCGAACGGACAGAACTAGTGTTCCCCTCAAACCACTTAAATTTCAATTCATTTACACCACTGGAGACGTCAACGTAGGCGTAGAGTTGAGAAAATGAAAACAAAACAATAAACACAATCTATTTTTATTATTTAAAAACATTAATCTAGTTAAATATACAGTAATTATTTTACTTTCCTCTAATGTCCAAATATATTGTAATTTAATTACTATTTACTTTGTAATAATTATTTTCATATCGTTTAATAAATTTTCATAATAATCATCATAAATGTTGTTGATTGACAGTAAGAGAATACTGAAATGAATAAAATTTAATAGAAAACTAAAGGTATCAAAGTTTACAGACCATGGTAATTGTAATCATCAAAGTGCATCTAGGAAAGATCCAGTCAAGTAATTAATTCTTCCCTGATGCACTTGATTTTAGTCATTGAGGGGTGTACTGTAATATGTTATGTAATTTAACTATACTTTATTCGTCTAATGTGTAAACGTATTA
Organism: Medioppia subpectinata; assembly: GCA_905368565.1. Classification (NCBI taxonomy): domain Eukaryota; kingdom Metazoa; phylum Arthropoda; class Arachnida; order Sarcoptiformes; family Oppiidae; genus Medioppia; species Medioppia subpectinata. The sequence goes on along the minus strand of CAJPIZ010001036.1, from coordinate 17,565 downwards.
ATTTGTGTACAAAACCATGAAATCATTGTTTAAACACAATTGAAGAAAACAACTATAAAAACGGCTATAAATTTGAAACAATGGTATTCATGAGTGAAATACAATAAAATATATAATAGCCTATTATTAATAGGTTTTCATTAGTAATATTATTTATCTTTCAATTACAAAGGTTGGAATATTACGATTAAAATTCTTAAAATACGAGAATATTAAATATTCAATAGAAATATATCTTATCTTGGTTAAATCAATTATACTTTAACAATTAAGTCTCTCTCTCTCTCTCTCTCTCTCTCTCTCTCNCTCTCTCTCTCTCTCTCTCTCTCTCTCTCTCTCTCTCTCTCGTTCAATCAAACACAATTTTATTATAATTATCCAACCTTAACAACACATCCTATTATTAAATCAGTATATTTCGTGTCCTTGTATTGCGATTAACGCAAAAAATACAAACATTCATGAAATCTATATTAAAAATACTATTATAGACATCAATATGTGATAACACAAACTGTTTGTTAGGTTTAAATATCGAGAGTTTATTTAAATAGCGAAACATTACAATATTTTTAGTATTTTTAGAATATTAGTATAAAAGTTTGTGAATTACTAGTGTTATATAATTATATTATATTATTTTAAAAAGTAAGCATGTTGTTTGCAAGTCTATTTGGTTGGAATTCACTCGTTGTACTCATCACTACTTTGGGTGTATTATATTTGTATGTATTCAAATGTTAAACTGTTATTTCACTTTAAATTCCTTATAATATATCGTCTAATTTTCAACAGCTATTTGACGCGAAATTTCAAATACTGGTCTTCGCGGGGAATCAATGGCCCGAAACCGATCCCATTCTTCGGCTCTCTGTACTCCATGTTCTTTGAATCAATGCCCGAAATATTTCTAAATAATTACAAACGATATGGAAATATATACGGGTATAATGTATATTATGGATGAAAATATATCCAATGTTATAAAATGTTAATTTGAATGAACAGCACATTTCTTGGCTCAAAACCTAATCTTGTGATATGTGACCCGCAATTGATTAAAGACATGAATATTAAAGATTTTCACGTCTTCTTCGATCACAACAACTTTACAACAGGGGATCCGTTGAACGATAGGTCGCTCTTTAATCTGTTTGGCGACGACTGGAAGAAAATGCGATCAATTGTTAGTTGTATTTCAGAAATCAATTTAAATATTTTATAGTTTTTGTTTTATTTTATAGATTAGTCCAACATTTTCGTCGGGAAAGATGCGGGCAATGCATCCAATTATTGTCGATTGTGTCCATCGATTGGAAGACTATTTGGAAAAGAAGTCGAAGAATGGCGAAGACGTGGAATTAAAGCAGGCGATGGGGAATCTTACTATGGATGTGATCGCTTCGTGCGCTTTCGGCACCAAAACGGATACACATAATGACGAAAACAATGAGTTTGTTTTAAACGCCCGGAAAGTGTTTCGCGGGAATTGGAGGATTTGGGTCTTCTTTCTGGTGTACACAACATTCCCTAAACTACTCGAATGGACGGGATTTCAAATAACAGATCCCGGAGTCAAAGACTTTTTCCAAAAAGCGGTTCGTGTTTATCAATAAAACTGAATAATATTTTTAACTTTTTTAAAACCTTTTTGAATATTTTTTATTCACTTTAAGTTTAGATCAAATCGATTGTCGAAAGACGTAAATTAGAAAAGACAAAGAAAAGAGATTATCTGCAGCTTATGATTGACGCCAAGAATAAAACTTTAGAGACCGGCGATGAACTAGAAGTGGATGACTTGAATACAGACATCTTCGGAGAAGTGGATCAGTTGGACAAAAACAAATCTAATAAACTAAAGGCCACTGAAATAACGGACATCGATATTCTGGCCACGAGTTTCTTATTTTTTGTGGCCGGATATGAGACCACAGCCAGTCTACTAACGTATCTCACCTATAGTTTGGCTTTGAACCCAAAATGTCAACAAAAACTGTACGAAGAAGTGCACAGTTTTGATGGAAAGTATGATTACGAGAGTATATCTAAAATGCCGTATTTGGAGGCCTGTGTCGCAGAAACACTGCGAATATACAATCCTGTGGCCGGTGTCAGCAGAATTGCTAACGAAGAATATACTATTGGTTCGTATTATTTGGTAATTTCTAATTAATTATAATTAATTCTAATTGAATATTAAATACAACTATTAGGCGATATGGGAATAACAATACCAAAGGGAATGTTAGTTAACTTTAACATTGAAGCCCTGCATAAGAACCCCGAGTATTACCCGAACCCGGATCGTTGGGACCCTGAGCGTTTTATGCCCGAAAATCGTGATCAATTAGTGCCGTATACTTATATGCCGTTCGGAATGGGACCCCGAAATTGTGTGGGAATGAGGTTTGCCTTAATGGAGGCCAAAACAACCGCCGCTTATTTGGTGAACAAATTCAAATTTGTGCGAACGGACAGAACTAGTGTTCCCCTCAAACCACTTAAATTTCAATTCATTTACAGCACTGGAGACGTCAACGTAGGCGTAGAGTTGAGACAATAAAAATAAAACAATAAACACAATCTATTTTTTATTATTTAAAAACATTAATTTAGTTAACTATAGTTAAATTATTTTACTTTCATGCGAATAAAATTATATCCTGTTTAAAAATCGTTTTATTATTTATTAGACTTGTTTGTCATCTAAATTTAAAACATGGGAATAAATATGGTGATATTTTACAAACATACTAACTTAATTTTTCGCGTTCAACTTTTATATTTTAAGTTAACTATTATTATTTTATAAATTATAATTTTACCTAATCAGTTATTGTTTTTAAAATGAGAAGATATTTTATCTATGGTCTAAATTCCTACTACTGGGAGAGCAAATTAATTAATTTAAAAGTCAACAACTTTGCCGATTAAAAACTGATTGCATGACAACTCGTGTTAAATAGCATAGAATAGGTTCAAACATTATTGAGATCATAATGAAATTAACTAATTTGTAATAATATACCAGTTTTACAACTATAGAATATGCTATTTATTTTATAGATAAAGTTTACATAATATTCTATTAAAAAAATATTTTTAAAAATCTAATGTTGTCTATTTATTTAATATATTAATAATAGTAATAGCAATTATTGATAGTAATTACTAATTAGCAATAATTTATTGAATGATCATTTTACTCTCATAATATGATAAGCTAACATAATATATTATAAGCTCATTTGGTTTAGAACAATTTCATTTTCCTTTTAAATATTTTTAAAATAATAATTTTATCAATAATACACAAAACTGATAAATAGGATTTAACATGTTAAACATTTAACTATCTGTTTATACAAATGTGATATTCATAGCAAACTTTTAGTTTGATGTGATCCTAATGTACTAGAAATAGGGAAAACAGTGTATAAAAAGTAAATCAATAATAAATATTTGTTTTTATTTCCAGTAAACAGACAAAAGCTAATTAAATTTTGCACATTATTTCATTTGATTTCATCATGTGTTTACTGGCATTAGATTTGATTGAATACAATTGTATTGTCTGCAGCAAACTTCGCTCGTTTATTCGCCCAAACACTAATAGATTATTATTATGTCCTTGAATTGTCATAGATACAATAATAAAACTATTTTCATCATCTCGTACTGTAATCTTACAAACGATTGGATAATATAAACAATTATTTGATAACAGGTTTTATATTTGATATATATTAAGGCGTTTTGACTGAAATTTACAACAAAATACAAATTTTAAATTTTAGAGTTTAACCATTTAACATTTAAGACAATTTAAAATTTAGCAAGCAAACATGATTCTAGCAAGCTTGTTTGGCTTGAATTCCTTGATAGTTCTCGTGACTTCTTTAGTGATACTCTATTTGTAAGTTATTAATTATTATTTTTGCAATTATATACTTATTATTATTGTTTCAATTAGTTATTTGACCCGAAATTTTAAATACTGGTCCTCGCGTGGGATCGACGGCCCGAAACCAATCGTAGGTTTTGGCACTTTATACCAGATTTTTTTCAAACCATTGACTGATGTCAATACCGAGAACTTCAAGAAATATGGAAAGATCTATGGGTTTGTATTAATTGGTTATTATACTGTATATTGAATGTCAAATAATATTCACGCTTTCATTGACAGTACATTTCTCGGCACTAAACCCGTACTTATGATCGCAGACCCGGAACTCACTAAAGAGATGAATATCAAAGACTTTCATCTATTTGTCAACCGAAACGACTTCGTAACCGGAGATTCACTGAACGACAGATCAATGTTTAATTTAATGGACGACGAGTGGAAGAATATGCGATCAATTGTGAGTACAGACAATACATACAACAGATTGTTGTCAATCTGTATACAAAACAATATAAGTTTGTTTAAAAAAAATTTAATCCATAGATAAGTCCAACATTTTCGTCCGGAAAGATGAAAGCAATGCATCCCATAATCGTTGACTGCACGCAGAGATTGGAGGAGTATTTGGAGAAGAAGGCGGTGACCGGCGAAGAGGTGGAGATGAAGATTAGATAAGTCCAACATTTTCGTCCGGAAAGATGAAAGCAATGCATCCCATAATCGTTGACTGCACGCAGAGATTGGAGGAGTATTTGGAGAAGAAGGCGGTGACCGGCGAAGAGGTGGAGATGAAGAAGATTATGGGCAATCTGACGATGGATGTGATCGCTTCGTGCGCTTTCGGCACCAAAATAGACACTCATAACGACGAGAAGAGAAGCGACTTTATACTCAACGCACAGAAAGTATTTCGCGGCAATTGGAGGGTTTGGGCTTTCTTTCTATTCATGACTACATTCCCGAAACTCGTCCGATGGACTGGATTTACATTCAATGACCCGACAGTTGTCAAGTTCTTCCGCACAGCTGTGAGTAATCATTATTTAGTTGAATCATAAATGAACTTAAATTTAATTTTATAAAACTTGTGTTAAGATTACATCAATTATCAGACGACGTAAGTCAGAGTCAGAGTCGGGCGGAAAGAAGAGGGATTACCTGCAGCTCATGATTAACGCGCAGAACAAGAGCGAGGATAAGGCCGCCGATGAACAAGAGATCGACGATCTGAACGAAGAGATCTTCGGAAAGACAGACCCGACGGAAGCGCTTAAATTCAATAAAATGCAAACAGAGATCTCTGAGGACGACATTCTGGCCACGAGTTTCATATTCTTTGTGGCCGGATATGAGACCACAGCAACACTTTTGTCGCTTTTATTCTATAGTCTGGCCGTCGATCCCAAGTGTCAGCAGAAGCTCTACGAAGAAGTCAAACGATTTGACGGAAACTTCAGTTACGAAAACATCTCAAAAATGCCGTATTTGGAGGCCTGTGTCGCCGAAACCCTCCGACTCTATAACCCTATTTCAGCCGTCGGCAGAATGGCGTCCGAAGAATACAAAATAGGTTTGAGTTTATTAATTATATTATTAATTAATATAAATATTTTTTATTAAAATATTTGTTACCATATGTTAGGCGATACTGGACTTACAATCCCGAAGGGCATGTTGGTCAATTTTGACGTCCAGACCCTACACCACAACCCCGATTACTACCCCGATCCGGATCGTTGGGACCCTGAGCGTTTTATGCCCGAAAATCGTGATCAGTTAGTGCCGTATACTTATATGCCGTTCGGAATGGGACCCCGAAATTGTGTGGGAATGAGGTTTGCCTTAATGGAGGCCAAGACAGCGGCCGCTCATTTGGTCAACAAATTTATATTCAAGAAAACGGCCAAAACAACAGTTCCGCCAAAACTTAAGAAATTCGAGTTTCTGTTGACAACTGAACCACTCATTACAGCCATCGAGAAGAGACATTAGATCATTGAAATGAATTCATTTGCATAGAAATTGCAATTAAATTGCTTTTAATTCATAAATTGTAACTTTTTAACTTTGTGTTATCTTTATTGAATCATACATAATAAATATTTTAATCTATAAATAACAATCATAATTATTAATTGTTTTTATAAATGTAAAAAGCAATTAGAAATAAATGACCAATATTACATAAGTAATAAATAATTTATTAATTATTACAACTAATTAAATAAGCAAACAAATAGTTGACTTATTTGGAAAGTTCCATAAATTAGCGTAAAAAATATTTCACACATTTTCCACAACAATCACTATAAATGAAGAATAAATTATAGGAATAAAGTATTTTCATTGTTTGTTGTGTATAGAAATCCTTTTGAAGGTTACCCTTAATTGCTATCAATTTTTTACATGTTTATAATTTTCAATGTCAAGCAAATGTTTGATACTAATGGAGTCGAGACGATAATAATAACATATTACATACAATGAATGTATTTATTATAGGATTGCTTTTATTTGTCTATCATTTATCCAAAAAATGGTATGAGACCAGTGAGTTAGTCAAGATCCTAATGCACCTAAAGTTATTCAATTATGATAATTATAAACAAGAAAAAAGTGCATACAACAAAATTTTTTTAACATTAAATTTGCATTAATTATTTTATTGTTACTATAAATAATTTTAAAATAAGATAATTATAATAATTTAGTTATGCTAGTGTTTGAATATTAATGCAGTAACTTTAAAATAGCTGAAATTCTATATTAAAATTACAATTAAATACGAGTTAAATAACAATTTAAATTTTTATGCAATAACTTTATTATAATTCAATTGTGCTTTAATTTTGACCTTTAAATATATTTTAAATACAATTAGTTACAATTGAATCCTATATTGTACTTGAACATGTTGATTAATGCAATCTTAAACTAGATAAAATAATACTTTTTCTAATTATGATCAACTAATTGTGAAATAATATTATTAAATGTATAGAAAAATATAAAATTGAAAATGATATTATGTAAATTTACGTATTATTGTAATTATACACCCAATTAAATTAAATACATTCAATTTAATTGCTATGATTTTTTTTACAATTTTTAGTAATTAATGTTATAACTTTGATATCCACTCGTATTTAATATTTAGGATCATAAACTTGATAGAATTGCTTTTATTTTTCAATCATTAGTAAAACTAAACTTATTATCTATGAGTACTATCTGTGAGCTCAGACCCGAATGTACTTCACACTATTCAATTAAGGTAACTGTATATAAAAGTACAATTCAACATGTTGATTACTTCAATCAGAAGTTAGATAAAAAATCAGTTCGGGACTATAAATGTTAGCTTAAAATAGTAATAAACATTTAGTGTGTGTTTTAGATTATTTAATTTATCGAGTTTAATATTTAAAAATTAATAATGATTTTTGGATTAAATTCATTTGTTTTGCTCATAACATTTCTGGGGGCTATTTATTAGTGAGTAAATCAATGTATTTTATAATCAAATGTATTGTAATTAATAAAAATTATAATAAATACTGAATATAAAACAAAAATTTAATTCATTTAATATTTGCCAGTTTTTTGACGAGAAACTATAATTTTTGGACTTCTCGCGGAATCAATGGCCCGAAACCTATTGCCTTTTTTGGCACATTTTATCAAAACTTTTTTAAATCCATGCAAGAAGTGGCGGTCGATAACAGCAGGAAATATGGCAAAGTCTATGGGTTTGACAATACATTGAAACGATTGGCTTTTGACTTATTTCTCACTAAACATAACTGTTTATAATATATTATTAGGGGATTCTTCGCCACTCGACCCTTCCTTATGATAGGAGACCCACAACTCGTCAAAGAGATTCTGATAAAAAACTTTCATATATTCGCCGATAGAGACGACTTAATAACTGGCGATTCACTTAACGATAGGACACTGTTTGCCCTCAAAGGAGACGAATGGAAAAATATGCGATCAATTGTTAGTAAATGTTTTAATTCAAAATTTTAACAATTATATTGTGCTCTATAAACAAAAACATATATTGAATGTATTGATAGATAAGTCCAACGTTTTCGTCGGGAAAGATGCGTTCAATGCATCCCATTATCAGTAATTGTGTGAAGAATTTGGAGAAACAGTTTGAGACGAGTGTAAAGAATGGGAAACAAGAGATTGAATTGAAGAAAATGATGTCAAATCTAACAATGGATGTGATATCTCAGTGCGCTTTTGGCACTAAACTAGATATTTATGGCGAAAAGACCAGTGATTTTATAACATATGCCCAGAAAATAGTTAACCCGTCGCTTCGTATTTGGGTAGTGTTTCTGATTGCGGTGTCGTTTCCAAAGTTTATCAAATGGTCGGGTCTATCGGTTCTCGATCCCGGATCCGGCAAATTCTTCCGCTCAGCCGTCAGTTGTAAATATTATCAATTATAATAAAAATACTGATTTTATTAACTTTTTCAGATCCGATCGATTATATCGCGTCGAAAAGCGGATAAAACTAAACAAAGAGATTATTTACAACTAATACTAAACGCACAAAACAAGACTCTGGACACGACTGACGAACCGGAAGTCGAGGGCGACAGAAGTGACCAGATTTATGGCAAAACGGATCAGTTGAAGGACCAGAAGATCAATAAATCAAAGATAGAGATCTCTGAAGACGACATTCTGGCCACGAGTTTTCTATTTTTTGTGGCCGGATATGAGACGACCGGTTCTCTCTTGACTTTCCTCTTCTATAGTCTGTCTTTGGATGAAAAATGTCAACAAAAACTGTATAAAGAAGTCCACAGTTTTGATGGCAATTATAACTACGAAACTATTGTTAAAATGCCGTATTTGGAGGCATGTATTGCCGAAACATTGAGAATTTACAATCCGTTGGTCTTCAATGAAAGAATCGCTGCCGAAGACTACAAATTGGGTTTGTTTTTTGACATATAAATACAGTATCTTAACAATAATTTAGAGAGCAATCAATGACTTTTAAAATTGTACAATTTATAGGCGACACAGGAATTACTATTCTTAAGGGAACCACTGTTGACATTGATGTCCAGTCTATACACCATAACCCCGAGTATTACCCAAACCCGGATCGTTGGGACCCTGAGCGTTTTATGCCCGAAAATCGTGATAACTTAGTGCCGTATACTTATATGCCGTTCGGAATGGGACCCCGAAATTGTGTGGGAATGAGGTTTGCCTTAATGGAGGCCAAGACAGCGATCGCTCATTTGGTCAATAAGTTTGAGTTTTATCGCACGGAAAACACAACGACTCCTCTTAAGCCAAAAATGATGCAATTTTTGCTCAATTGTGGAGAAGTGAAAATTGGGATGAAATTAAGAAAATAATGTCAATTAAGATATAACTTAAGAAAACAAATACTAATAAAACGAAGAATAACTTATAAATTAATTTGAATACTGGTTTATAGCTTAAAATTTTTTGTGAATTTCTCGGTTGAAATAATTAACGTTGTTTTCAAATATTTATATTCTATATTAAAATTCTATTAGCTGTTTCCCGCATTTTGTATAACTTATATTCTTGTTTATGGTTTTCAATGTCAAAAGTTTGATGCTATTCGTGTAGTCGAGACGATTAGTTTTGCAATCCTTTTATTTTTTGATCATTTGTATAAAATAAACGTATTTTCCTGTATAAGGACTATTAGTTAGCTCAGACCCGAATGTACTTAACTATAATTAATTTACTTTGTATAAAAAATAAAATGCATATAAAAACAAACATTCTTAATAAATTTGAATTTATTCTTTAATACATTGTCTTATTTTATAACAACATCTAATTTATATTATAAAGCTTATAACAATATAAGTTTGTAATTATAAAATACTGTATAAATTACCGCAACAACTTATCGTGCTATGCATAACAACATAATAATTTTAATTTGAAGTACCTGGACAATCTACTATATTTAATAAGTTCAAATAAAATCGGTGTAAAAGTCAATAATTAAAACTCAATATTAGGTGCACATTTTTAACTGGCATTTCTATGCAATAACTATTGATATACAATAATTGAATTGTGCGTAAACCTTGAATTGTATATTAAATCGAGAATAATTATACTGCTTATAATTGTGCGCAATTGAGCATGCTGATTACTGCAATCATATATTAGATAAAAATTACTTTTGGTGCTATGTTGTCTCAAAATAATGTAGTGATAAAATTAAAATATGCTTTCATAGAAAGTTTTAATTAATTTTTACAAATAATATTAATATTGTATTAATATTTACAAATTAATAATGATTTTCGGATTAAATTCGTTGGTTTTGTTGATCACATTTGTGGTCGTTATATATTAGTGAGTAAATTAATATAATATGCAATTTATAAAAACTGATAATAAATATTATTAATATAATGGAAAGTATATGAAACAAAAATATAAACTTGTTTTTATTGTTTGTCAGCTTTTTAACCAAAAACTATAAGTTCTGGACCTCTCGCGGAATCAATGGCCCGAAACCTATTGTCCTTTTTGGCACATTTTATCAAAACTTTTTCAAACCGATGACAGAAGTGGCGGTCGATAACAGCACAAAATATGGCAAAGTCTATGGGTTTGACAATACATTGAAACAAATTTTAATAATTATTTATAACTGTTTATAATAACTATTTATAATAATTATTTATAACTGTTATATTAGCGGATTCTTCGGCACTCGACCTTTCCTTATGATAAGCGATCCAAAACTGGTCAAAGAGATTATGATAAAAGACTTTCACTTATTCGCCGATAGAGACGATATGATTACTGGCGATTCACTTAACGATAGATCACTGTTTAATCTGAAAGGAGACGAATGGAAAAATATGCGATCAATTGTTAGCAAATGTTTTAAACTTTATAACAATTTGCGTAATCTTTTATAACATTTAATCGTAATATTTATTGATAGATAAGCCCAACGTTTTCGTCGGGAAAAATGCGTTCAATGCATCCCATTATCAGTAATTGTGTGAAGAATTTAGAGAAACAGTTTGAGACGAGTGTAAGGAATGGGAAACAAGAGATTGAATTGAAGAAAATGATGTCAAACCTAACAATGGATGTGATATCTCAGTGCGCTTTTGGCACTGAACTGGATATTTATGGCGAAAAGACCAGTGATTTTATAACCTATGCTCAAAAGATAGTGCAGCCGTCGTTTCGGTTGTGGTTTGTGTTTCTAATGGTCGTATCGTTTCCTAAGTTTATCCAATGGACGGGAATGTCTCTTCAAGATCCCGGAGCCTCCACTTTCTTTCGCGCAGCCGTTAGTAAATGGTTTTAATTATAATAAATATTAAGTTTTGTTTCTATACTTTTTTAGATCCGATCGATTATATCGCGTCGAAAATCAGATAAAACTAAACAAAGAGATTATTTACAACTAATACTAAACGCACAGAACAAGACTTTGGACACGACTGACGAACCGGACGTCGAGGGCGACAAAACCGATCAGATTTATGGCGAAACGGATCAGTTAAAGGACCAGAAGATTAATAAATCAAAGATGGAGGTGTCGGAGGACGACATTCTGGCCACGAGTTTCATATTTTTTGTGGCCGGATATGAGACAACCGGTTCTCTCTTGACTTTTCTCTTCTATAGTCTGTCATTGGATGAGAAATGCCAACAAAAACTGTATGAAGAAGTCCGCGGTTTTGATGGCAATTATAACTACGAAAACATCGTTAAAATGCCGTATTTGGAGGCATGTATTGCAGAAACGTTGAGAATTTACAATCCATTGGTTTTTACCGAAAGAATTCCTTCCGAAGACTATAAATTAGGTTTAGTTTTAATAAATATTTTAAAATTCTTTGTGAGAGCAGTCAATAACTCTTAAAATTGTAAAATTATAGGCGACACAGGAATTACTATTCCTAAGGGAACCACTGTTGACATTGATATCCAGTCTATACACCATAACCCGGAGTATTACCCGAACCCGGATCGTTGGGACCCTGAGCGTTTTATGCCCGAAAATCGTGATCAATTAGTGCCGTATACTTATATGCCGTTCGGAATGGGACCCCGAAATTGTGTGGGAATGAGGTTTGCCTTAATGGAGGCCAAGACAGCGATCGCTCATTTGGTCAATAAGTTTGAGTTTTATCGCACGGAAAACACAACGACTCCTCTAAAGCCAAAAATGATGCAATTTTTACTTAATTGTGGAGAAATTAAAGTTGGGATGAAATTCAGGAAATAATTGTAAATTGGAAAATAATAGATTTATAAACAGTACTTATTGTTAATTAAGATTATCATTACAATAAAAATTTTTTATTTGTTTTAATTTGTCATAAATAGTTATATTACAGTTGATTTTGTATTGATTACAAATTAACATTACAAAATCAATAATAATCACAATTAAATAAATATAATGTTTTTAAGCATATTTATTTTCAAAATGCTCATTGTTTTTGAGCATCACATCATCGCCTTAACTATATTATACGATATTCTGTGACACATGTGTGAGGAATATTGATTTCAATGAGAGGGTGGGTCCAGAATATGCGCCAAACAAATCCTTATATCTATTGCACACAACATGTCAACAAAATAGTCATATATTCTGGCCTTGAATTCTGTAACTCTCTCAAGCATTTCAATGCAAACCTTCATCAGATGTTTTGGTTTGAATTCCCAGCGAAACACAATCTAAAATATTTTGCGCAAAATATATTTAAAATTTTATTTAATTAATTGTGAATTCAATTGTGTTTTCAAATGTTGTTTCCAACAATTAGCGCAATGTTTTTTATAAGCATGTATTGGATTCATGTGGCCGTCATATTTACTACATGTTTAATTGGACTTTATATGTAAGTATTATTCGCATGATTATTATGTAATGTAGTAATAGTATTACATTTGATTTATTTTTAGCATAATTAGTTGATTGCAAACATTTTAATTACTAACTATCAAAACAGTTTGTGGATTTACGTTTTGTAGTATTTATAGTGTTTGTTATTATTTAATTATTAAATTGATTTGAAATCTATTCAGATATTTGACTCGAAATTTCAATTATTGGAAATCTCGTGGAATCGATGGCCCGAAACCGATCGCACTCTTCGGCACATTTTATCAGATATTTTTAAAACCCAATCCAATAGTGGTGTTGGAAAACGCCAGGAAATACGGCAACATTCACGGGTTGGTTACCATTGAGATACACAATACAGATTATAACATAGATATTTTGTTAGAGCATTCTTAGGCAATCGCCCGATGCTATGCATAGCAGATCCGGATCTGATCAGAGATATCGCCATCAAAGACTTTCACGTGTTTGTCGATCACAACGACTTCCAATCTGGGGATCCGTTCAGCGATCGGTCGCTCTTTAACCTAATGGGAGACGAGTGGAGAAAAATGAGATCAATTGTGCGATTCATAAGTCATTGAATTCCGAGATTTGTATTTAATTAATAAACAAATTTAATCAATAGATTAGTCCCACATTTTCATCGGGAAAAATGCGATCAATGCATCCCATTGTCACCGATTGTGTCCATCGATTGGAGAATTATTTGATGGAAAAAGTGATTAATAATGTCAGACATAATAAAGAGATTGAGTTGAAGAAAGCGATGTCGGATCTGACGATGGATGTGATCACTTCGTGCGCTTTCGGCACTCAATTAGACATTTATAACGACGAGAAGCGAAACGAGTTTGTGGTGAACGCCGAGAAAGTATTCAAACCGAACCCACGAATGGTCACATTCTTCCTATTGGTGGCCACTTTTCCTAAACTCGTTAAATGGCTTCAGTTCTCAATGATTCCGCCAAAAGTTTACAACTTCTTCCACTCAGCCGTCAGTTATCTCTATATTTTATTTACTTTTATCAACATTTTTGTACTTTAATTATAAATTTTGATACTTTATGTTTAGATTCAAACATTAATATCGAGACGTAAAGCGGAAAAAGTCAAACACAAAGACTATTTACAGCTAATGATTAACGCGTTGAACGCGTCGCCGGACAACAGCACCGGCGGTGAGGAGCAGGACATGGATGTCGGTGGAGGCGAACACGAGATGATATTCGGCGCCACTAATGAAAAACACGACACAAATAAAGCGCAAAAGTCTGTCATCACTGAAGACGACATACTCTCGACGTCTTTCCTGTTTTTCATCGCCGGTTACGACACGACGGCATCGCTTCTCTCATATCTCTTGTATTCGTTGGCTTTGAATGAAAAATGTCAGCAAAAACTATACGAAGAGGTAAAGGGTTTTCACGGAGACTATTCCTGTTTTTCATCGCCGGTTACGACACGACGGCATCGCTTCTCTCGTATCTCTTGTATTCGTTGGCTTTGAATGAAAAATGTCAGCAAAAACTATACGAAGAGGTAAAGGGTTTTCACGGAGACTACGATTACGAGAGTATATCTAAAATGCCGTATTTGGAGGCCTGTGTCGCCGAAACCCTCCGACTCTATAATCCTGTGCCACAAATCGGACGAATGGCTTCACAAGAATATACTATTGGTATTGAATTTATTTGTATTGAATAATTTAAAGAATATAAAATAAATTGTGTATTAATTTTGTAACAATTTAGGCGACACTGGATTAAAGATACCCAAAGGCATGATTGTTAACCTAGACGTCCAGACCCTGCATCACAACCCCGATTACTACCCCGATCCGGATCGTTGGGACCCTGAGCGTTTTATGCCCGAAAATCGCGATCAATTAGTGCCGTATACTTATATGCCGTTCGGAATGGGACCCCGAAATTGTGTGGGAATGAGGTTTGCGTTAATGGAGGCCAAGACAGCGGCCGCTCATTTGGTCAACAAATTTATTTTCATCAAAACGGCTGAAACTAAAGCACTTACTAATGATATGATCAAAAAGTTTCATTTAATCCTTAATTACGGCGATTTAAAAGTCGGCGTCGATTTGAGGCATAAGTTTAAGAAATAATTGATACAAAAATATTAATAATACTGTTATTACTGTATAAACACAATATATTTTTTGTAATGATATGAATCTCTATTAGTTCTACAAATATTTGGCCAAATTTTACCAAAAAAAGTATTAATCTTTGAGTTAATATGAAATGAATGCCTCATTATTATAAGTATTGAATCTGTTATGTTATGTAGTGTTACATGTTTTGTAATTCACAGATATATTTAAGTCAATAAATATAATTCATTATTTATCAAATATTTAATTTAATTAGACTTCTTTACATTTATTAATGTAATGAGAATAAAGTTTGATTTAAATTATAAAATAAATATTTAAATAATTTTAGTCAAACCTAAAGTTTAGTTGTTATTTACGTTTATGGCTAATAGACTAAATCAGATGTCAGTCAAAAATCGCATACATTATTCAATATAAACAATAATAAAGGGATGTAATGCTTATACAAATTAATGGTTAAAAAAGTATTTCGTAATGCAATTGAAGGACTGATAACTTATATCACTATTTTTTATATACAGTACGAGAATCTAAACCGATTATCATTGCAAAGCGATTGCATTCAATGCTTTAACAAACATTTTGCTGTATTTTAGTATATCATAGGAATAGTATGGTTTGTAATGTAAAGTTAGGTTTATCGAGGCCTTAATGTACTGAACCTACGGAACCTAATAAACATTTTATTTAAACGTGTTCCTAATCAATATAATGTAAAGTTTTATGTCTAGTTTTACAGTATATAAAGTTAGTCTAGTTCTGTTATTTTCATAATATTTTAAGTATTCAAACAAACATAACTTCTTGCAAATTATTTTGTAAAGATTTGTTATAATTTTATTTTAAATAATTGTTTTAAAAATTTATGTTTAAATTAAATAATGTATTCATTGGGTTATACGGCTTTTGGTGTTATAATTTCGACACTCATTGGCTTTTATTTGTATGTATAATATGTGTTAACATTTCATCTAAAATTAAATCAAATCTAATTTAAAAATTGTTTTAAATTAAATATTTAGTTATTTAAGTCGTAATTTCAATTACTGGTCATCTCGTGGTATAAAAGGTCCCAAACCTATCATATTATTAGGAAATGTTTGGGAAATGTTTTTTCGTACTTTTCATGAAATTGAAGACAACAGACTTAAGACATACGGAAAAATTTATGGGTATATTGTTTGTATAAAATTTAACAAAATTTCATATTAAAAAAACAATAAGTAATTAATTAAATTGTTTACTCCAAACAAATAGCACATTTGTGGGATCACAACCACAACTAACAGTAGCCGATCCAGAATTGGTTAAGAATATTATGATCAAAGATTTTCACCTATTTGTGAATCGTAACGATTTGGCGGCTATTGACGAAGTATTAGATCAAATGTTGACTGCCGTTAAAGATGATGAATGGAAACGATTGCGATCTATTGTAAGACTAATCCATTATAAAACTAGTTTACAAATTAATATTTATCATAAATTTGTTCAATTCTTGGCCATAGGTTTCTCCGACATTCACTACTGGAAAGATCCGTAAAATGTATGCAATGGTTGAGCACTGCGTTAAAGGTGTGGACAAAATGCTGGAAAAGGCGGCGAACGGCGAACAAGAGGTTGACGTGCGGTCACTAATGGGTAACTACACTATGGATGTGATCGCCAGCTGTGCCTTCGCTACGAAGACTGACACACATAACGATCCGAACAATCCATTTGTAGTAAACGCTAAGAAACTGTTTAGTCAAAGCATTTGGAGGTCATTCATGCTTATAGCTATGAAACCAGTGATGAAATTCTTTAAAATATCTATATTAGAGCCGACGACCACTGAATTCTTTATGAAAGCTGTGAGTAGTTGTCACTTCATTAAACATTCAATTTATTAAACAATGGTTTTATTGCATTAAAAGATCACAGAAATCGTGAATCAAAGGAAGAAAGACAAGAGTGGACGCCATCACGACTTTCTCCAACTTATGATTAACGCACAGAAAAATGTCGACGATTTGGAGGACACCGACGACCAACTGATGGACGCGGAGGCGCACCACGGGATGGATGACAACAGCAAACTCTTGACTAACAAATCCAAACTGGAAGTGACAGATTTTGATATATTGGCCAATAGTTTTCTCTTCTTTTTGGCCGGTTTTGAGACAACAGGCCATCTGTTGTCACACATGAGTTATTTGTTGGCCATTAATCCCGAGTGTCAGAAGAAACTGATGGAAGAGGTGGTGGCAAACACTAATGCCAATGGAAACCTGGATTACGAGACGATAATCCGATTGCCGTATTTGGACGCATGTATTAGTGAAACCTTAAGATTCTATAGTCCGGCGCCGCAGACGAGTCGTGTGGGCAGTGAAGACTACAAATTAGGTAATTGTTTTCTTTAAAAAGGTAAAAGTTTTATTAATCACTTACTAATTTTTGACTCACTTTATTACAGGCGATACCGGAATAACCGTTAAAAAAGGTATTCAAATACAGATTCCTATTCACGCCATTCATCACAACCCGGAATACTATCCCAAACCCCATGACTTCATTCCCGATCGGTTTTTACCCGAAAATCGTGATAAACTCACGCCCT
>CAJPIZ010001035.1:0-18948 GCA_905368565.1 Medioppia subpectinata | reverse complement strand
ATTTTTGGTCACAAATTATGTCTACTTTCGAACGAACCCGATATAGTCTCATTCGTAGGTTCCTAGGTGGCGCTAGAGTTGCAAATACATTTAGACGTTTACAAATATTGAATTTATGGCTCAACCTGTTCATCAATCTTAATGCTGTCTTCTTGCTTAGAACAGAATTTATTTTAGACGTATTATGAACTTTACAGCATAATTTTATCATTCCGGGATCGGGAGATATTAAATTATTTGCAATTTTGCTTGAGCGGCCATTTTGACCCCTTTCTCATAAGTAAATGTGGTTACTATCTTGACAATCCTATTTTACTTTTTTGTCGGACAAATGATTCCAAAGTCAAATTACCCGTTGGATCTTTTCCGGACTGACCCAACAACGATTTCTATAGTTGACGGGCCAGCCCGCAAGCAAGTATGCGGTCCAACGGGCAGAAAGCACAGCGATCTACCTATCGCGTAGGTGCTAATGCTTTTCTGCCCGGGAATGATAGGCAGATCGCTAATGCTTCCTGCCCGGGAATGACGGGCCAGCCCGCAAGCAAGTATGAGGTCCAACGGGCAGAAAGCACAGCGATCTACCTATCGCGTAGGGTGTCGGGTCAGTTGGGTTATGTATAAGTCGGTATTAGGGGTTAAGTCGGGTAATGTGTAAGTCGGTATCTCTTGTCCCGTCGAGATTTGTATAATTCATTATCAGGGGTCCAGTCGTGTAATGTATAAGTCGGTATCTCTTGTCCCGTCGAGATTTGTGTAAGTCCTATCTCTTGTCTTGTTGGGTTATGTATAAATCGGTATCGACTGCAATTGTGACTAATTATATCGTTTAATGTGTGAAATACTGGGAATATATGGGATTTTATGTATAAATAATTGTGATGGTAATTATGATCAAATATACCATACATAGTGCGAAATAATGTATATGTATGGGATTAGAGGTATATAACATTTTAACGCTAATTATGATCAAATATAATGTATATAGTGCGAAATATTGGATGTGTATAGGATTATTGGTATATAACATTTTAACCCCAATTATGAATAAATATACCGTATATAGTGCAAAATGTTGGATATTTATGGGATTACTCGTACAAGTAATTTTGAAGTCAATTATGGCTAAATATACCGTACAGAGTGTGAACTGATGGATATATATTGGATTATAGATATATAACATTTTAACGTAAATTATGATCAAATATACCGTATAGAGTGTAAAATGTTGAATATATATAAGATTATTAGTACAAGTAATTTTGACGCCAATTGTGGCCAAATATACCGTATATAGTGCGAAATGTTGGATATATATGGGATTACTCGTACAAGTAATTTTGAAATCAATTATGGCTAAATATACCGTGCAGAGTGTAAAATGTTGTGTATATATGGGATTATAAGTACAAATAATGTTGACCCCAATTGTGACCAAATATACCGTATATAGTGCGAAATGTTGGATATATATGGGATTACTCGTACAAGTAATTTTGAAATCAATTATGGCTAAATATACCGTGCAGAGTGTAAAATGTTGTGTATATATGGGATTATAAGTACAAATAATGTTAACGCCAATTGTGGCCAAATATACCGTATATAGTGCGAAATGTTGGATATATGTGCGATTATACGTACAAATAATTTTGAAGGCAATTATGGCCTAATTTTATATTAATGTTCAGTATATATATATAAATGTTCACGTCAACTGTTGCCGTAAACCTTAACCATTATTTGTATATCAATGTTCACGTCAACTGTTGCCGTAAACCTTAACTATTATTTGTATATCAATGTTCACGTCAACTGTTGCCGTAAACCTTAACTATTATTTGTATATCAATATTCACGTCAACTGTTGCCGTAAACCTTAACCATTATTTGTACTTATAATCCCATATATACACAACATTTTACACTCTGCACGGTATATTTAGCCATAATTGATTTCAAAATTACTTGTACGAGTAATCCCATATATATCCAACATTTCGCACTATATACGGTATATTTGGTGTCTAAGTGTATGTAAGTACATAGAGAGAGGGCCCGTCTACATGTATATCAGTACACAGAGGGGCCCGTCTAAGTGTATATCAGTAAACAGAGAGGGCCGGTCTAAGTGTATATCAGTACACAGAGGGGCCCGTCTAATTGTATATCAGTAGACAGAGAGGTCCCGTCTAAGTGTATATCAGTACACAAAGGGGGCCCGTCTAAGTGTATATCAATGTTCACGTCTATGTAAAGTGTATATATTTATATATAAATTATAGAAACAAATGATAATAATTACATAAATATTTGTATAAATATTAACTATTATATTTTGATCGATCCTGAGGGAGAGGGCCGCTCAAAATTTGATAGATGAAACCTGTTATATTACGCGATCAATCTGTAAATTTTTGGACCCTTACCCCTCCTGGAACATGTCAAACTTATTAAACATACTTAACATAACGCAATGGAAATATATGCAAAATTATACTTAAACACTTAAATATAGATATTGGTAAATAATTTAAAATCGCCAATTTAACCATAAATACCTACTATAAGTATCTACATCGCATCAACTTTTGAGCCATCTATCCTCTCGGTAGGAAGTTTTAAAAAATTAAATTCAATTATTATGTAATTGTATAAACTAAAAGTATGTCAGCAAATCGGGAGGGCTTGTCTAAGTGTATGTAAGTACATAGAGAGAGGGCCCGTCTACATGTATATCAGTACACAGAGGGGCCCGTCTAAGTGTATATCAGTAAACAGAGAGGGCCGGTCTAAGTGTATATCAGTACACAGAGGAGGCCCGTCTAATTGTATATCAGTAGACAGAGAAGGCCCGTTTAAGTGTATATCAGTAAACAGAGAAGGCCCGTCTAAGTGTATATCATTACACAAAAGGGGTCCGTCTAAGTGTATATCAGTACACAAAAGGGGCCCGTCTAAGTGTATATCAGTACACAGAGGGGGCCCGTCTAAGTGTATATCAGTACACAGAGCGGGCCAGGCTAAATATGTGACAGTATATTTGCCAACATATGCCATACATTCAACATTATTCCATTGGAGTAACATTACCCATACGATTAGGATAATTTTAACATAAGTTCAGTATGAGCCGTAAACCATGTTGTTAAAAAAATATAAAAGGTTTCTGTTAGTTACAGAACTTTTGCTTGTATACAATATACAGTATACAAGCAAAAGCTCTGTAACTAACAGAAACCTTTTACAAGAAAAAGATAGACAAAATTAAATTTGCGTAAACTATTTATTGAAATGGTATTTAATTAGTATTATAGACAAACAATGATTTATAATGAGATATTTAATTGAATACAATAAGACATTAGATTTATTATTAATTATTTACATTAAATGTGTCGACAAATTGCGGTCCCTCTCGGCCTATCATCAAATTGTGACCAACAGGCTTTTCGTAGAGAGCTGTTGGTGTGTGTGATAAAAGCGGATCGAAATGATTAATTGAATTGAAAATAAATATCGGTCGAGTGTTTGCCAATCCTTCACTGTGCGCTACGGTAAGGCTGCATGGCTCTTGCATGACTCCTGTCTCGTCTGGAAACCATTCGTTAAAAACACAGATTGGGCGATTGATTGCAATTTGGGCGCCAAGCATCGAGATATTGTCTCCCCACGAAAACTTGTCCACACCCCCCGAAATCACGTGAATCGCTTGAAAATTCGGATATAGCCGGCGAACATTAGGCCTCCAATGACTTGGCGTTCCTGCCGATAATAAGCCAAACATGAAGCGTTGATTTGGCGGAATATCGAACCATCCACCGCTATAGAATCGCTTTGTGTATTCATCGAAATAATCAAAGTGTCGGATCATTGAGACGATTGTGGCGAAACGAATCACCGGCATATATTTAAGGTCTCCAAAGAGAGCGACTGACACGGCATAAAACCAACAATTCCCGTTACCAGGAACCTCTACACCCATGTAACCTCTTCGGATCACCGGCGGTATTTGTTCACAGTCCAATAGGTATTGCTTATTAGTAGGCACTTGGCGTAGAATTGCTGGTTTTGCCGTGCTAAGCCGTTGGTCGACCCGTTGACACAATTCTTTATTCCCAATGATAAAGTCTCGGATTTGTTGGCAATCTTCGTATAGACGACTTTCCAACATTTCTCTCAACACATTCTCGCAATCAGTATGCAGAGTATCGGGCGGTGGTATCGGATTGGTGTCCATCGGCGAGTCACAGCGAATCACTTTTGGTTTTGTCGGGCAGTCTTTCGGACCAAGTGGTGGACGCTTGGCCTTAGTCGGCGACGCCAACGAAACTCCCGCAAAAAGATCAGTGATTGTCTGATTTCCAGTCGCCTTTGGTTTGTCGCTTTTACTTGGCGGTCTTTTTGAGTCTGTCTTTCCTTTAGTACCGGTCTTCGAAGGCTTTGGCTTCGGTTCCGGCTTCACATAAACAGGCGGCGGACAGCGTTCGATGCGATCGAGATTCAGTCTATTCTGTGAATCAATCCATTCGAGAAGTTTCCGATAATAGGGATGAAGGAATATTTTGTCGGTCTCAAAGGCCAACAAACGAAGATGTTTCGCTTCCCTCACTCTCGACAGCGCGACGTATGCCTGACCCGACTCGAAGATGTCTTTATCCAACAGGATATACACATCATTTAGTGTCATCCCTTGGACACGATGCACAGTCACGGCCCAGCCGAGCTCAAGAGGGAATTGATTCCGAATGTAGCTCTCTTTGCCGTAGCGATCACGCAAAGTGCTATTCATTCGGGTAATTGCTATGTCTTCTCCTGTGTCCACCGTCGTAATGATGACGTACTGATCGCCGAGGATTTTGACCTTCGCGACCCGTCCATTCACGTGTCCAGCGGCTGTGTTCAGATTCCGGCGGAGAATCACCACAGCCCCGACTTTTAATTTCAAAACGGTCGGCAGTTTGTCCGCAATCTCATCTTCGATGCTGTACCGAACCAATGCACTCGTGATTTCGTTATGAAGAGCATCCGTGTCGTGCGCGTGATATTCTCGACACTCACCGTCCAAACAATCCAATGCCTTACTGTTAATCAAGTCACGACTTTCCCGCTTTGACACAATGACATGAAGGTTCTTGTCGATGACTTCCTCGTAATCAATTGCATCGATTCCTCCCTCGATGACATATTGTCGGAAATACGCAATCACTTTCGGAGTCAAGTTAGCCAAACGCACTTCTCGTAGCATTTGGGCAAACGTGTCATCGCTTTGCCGTACAATTTCCTTCAGTCCATAGATTTTGAAGTCTCGGAAGATTTCCAAGTTATAGATGTGTTGATGATAGCGGGTCGGGAGTTGGGCAGGGTCGCCAAACAGAATCACATGTTTGCCGCCAAACACTTTCATTGTTGCCGCTGTGTTCGCTCTCGTAAGCAGTTCGCACTGATCTTTCAATGCGGTGAAGACAACGTTCGTTACCATTGAGACCTCATCGATGAATATAGTCTTGCAATACTTCACCATATCCGCCTCATTGGTATTAGGCAGGATATGTGATTTGCAGTCCAGATTCATTCGAAGAAATGCGTGAATGGTTTGTCCGCTAATCAGATGCGCTGCTGAACCGGTCGGTGCCAATATCTGAAAAGCGCCGACATCTTCTTCCTTTATTAGAGCGCACAACGCCTTCAAAAGATGACTCTTTCCCGTTCCTGCTGGACCAAACACGCACGCCAACATCTGTTTGCCTTCGTTGATCGATTGCCGGATTTCGTCAAACACTTGGCGCTGTTCTTGATTGAGAGACTCAACGTAATATTGAAGCGGTTCGAACTGTAGCTCTCGCACCGGATAGTTGGTTTCAATTTCCTCGTCATCGTCGTCGACCTCTTTTTCGCCCATATACTCTCGTAGATTTGGGTCTCGGTGTTCAAGTGACCCTTCGAACTTCTCCAAATCCAGCGATGAAATGTAATTGAGTTTGAGGAGCTCACCGGCCATCTCCATTAGGCGTGTTTTATTGAATGGCATAGACGTCGCGTTCGCCAAGAAATCGATTGCCGACTCTTTATCCCAAAGTTGGCGAATCATGCACTCATTCATGAAACTGCCGTCGGCGTTTGACTCCGAGATGATACGGTCGACATTATCTCGATCAAGCGGTACTTTTTGCAGAATCATCTTCAAGTAGTATCGCTCTTGATCTTTCCCGTACGGCAGCAGAAAAGGGAATCGAATGACTATCGGATGGCGACGCTTATAAACTTTTCGGCGGTCAATACTCCTGTCTCTCATAACACATTTGTCAGATACGACCGGCTCCTCGTCGATATCTGAGTCATCGTTTTCGTCATTTCCAGCGGTTGAATCAGTCTTATCAAACGCATAACGATAGTCGGTGTAAAACTCAGGATATGTGAGTTTCGACAGACTCTTCGGGCGATCTAAATACTTCTCGATTTTCGCGTCGTAATACACGGCCTCTGACCCCACGTCGTCGGGTAGATGGTCTGGTCGTTTGAGCACCTTTCGTTCAATCATGTGTGGCAATTCAATGGGCAGATACATGACGCTAACATTTGAACCTTTCGCCGGGAACCCAAGCAAAATGTCGTTGGCCTCTACGGCGCCGACGAGTCTCATTTTGAGGAACTTTTCAGTGTCCGAAGCGTCCTTCGAAACCTTTGGCCCCCAGCGAACTCTCGAAATTGGCTCAGGCTTTGTCATGTATTTGCTTAAATACATTTCCCATCCATTGGTCGACACTTCCTGCACGTTAACGTGGCCTCTAAACGTTAACAGTAGTCCAAAACTGTACGGCACGACACGGCGATCAGCTTCTGTTCGCCTGCGATAGAGCTTACGAAGCCCGCCTTCTTCTTGAACTGTTTCGGGACGCATCTGGTCAGGGAAACCAAACCGACAATTCTTCACGACCTTCTTCTTGCGGCCGACGACAAAGCAATTTTGCTGACAGGTGTGGATTTGAAATTGTTTGACCAGTGTTTCCAATTCCGCCTGCAGCTCAGGGTTTGTTCCACCACGAGGTATCTCTGCGACGACAATATTGTCCGGCTCATTCTCAACCCAGACCGCCAAATGAATGTGTACGGCTCCGCGCTTCTGGTATTCCCGCCGATACCAATAACGCACGACTTTTCCCAGTTCTCCGACACCATCCAAGTGGTATTTTTTGTATTCCAACCACCGTTGATGAAAGGCGATCGAACACTCTGTCGCGTTGAATATTGCCGCTTCCCCGTACTTGCTGTTATGAGGACATTCGATGCACTCGAACACACCAGGGCCATGCCTGACGACGCACTGGATTTCAGGCCAATTGTCGTTTGTCGTAATGGTGAGAAATTTATTTGGCCGGCGACCCATTTGCTCAGATATGGCGTGCAGTTCTTGTGCCGCCTTCCACCAGTAACTCCGCGAACCGGGTATGTTCGCCGGCACACGTGTTCCATACTTGTCATAGAAACTGCTGCCTTTGTTGAGTTCGCCTGCTGTTGGCTTCTCCACCGTTGATTTGCCCACACTTCCAATCACGATTCGCTGATGGGCTCTCAATGAGTTTTTGATATACCGATTCAACTCAAAGAAAGGCAAGTACTTGTTTCGCCGCCATCGCTCACAGAAGTTGAGAATCGCTAGTTTAATCCATTCCCGGTGTTTGAGTTTTCCTTTCGGGTCGAACGAACCTTTCCCAGTCGGAAAGTCCTTTGGAAACGCCAAAGCTTCGATGAACGGATTATTCAAACCCGGTTTTGTCAGTGACCGAAACTCTTCCTCGCAGAATTCATTGAGATCGGCTTTTGGGTGTGTTGTGCCGACAGCAAAGTCCTCTTCGTCATCAGGATCGTAGGCTGCGGCATAATCTTCTGACGGTATAAATATGCCGAGCGGCTCGTCGCCCATCTCATCCTTCAGATCCGTTCCTCGAGTCGTCTTCGGAGCCGAGTCAGTGCCCAATAACAGCGCATTCCGTTTGACAAAGTAGCCGAATATAGTCTCAGCGTTGGCGTAAAATTTTTCGTACAAATGATTGTTCCGTTTGAGCCACTGCAAAGCTTTGATGACTTTGTCAGTGCTCTCGTCGTTCTTGCCGATTAGAAGAGTCGTCTTCTCCTGCATGAGGCCAAACAACCGAATGTACGCCTTTTCCTTCTTCGAGATCAGGTTGATTTCGCCCCTATAGTGCCGAAATTTCCTGCCTTTGAACGACGGGCGGGTGTGTTCAATGTGGTAAACCCCGATCAACGCAATGGCCGACAACTCAATCCAACCATCAAGCACACGAAGTACTGGCGGAAGAGACACTGTGTTTGTTTCGGGATTGATCACATCAAACGCGTCCAACACTCCAATGGGATCTCGTCGACAGATTTTACACACATACCATTCAGTGTCCGAATGTTCAAAAGGTATGTCAAAACAAAACGGCGCGTATCTCTCGAGAATAGGTGGCGTCTTATTCGCGTCTTTGCGAACAGTCGACCACCGTCCGTTTTGTTTGCCGTCACCAAACAGCAATTGTGCGCAGTTATAACAAACCGCTTTGAATAACGGTTTGTTTCCCAACTCCAGTCCGATCTTTCGCCATTTAAACAATTCCGTCGGATCATCCGGAATGTTGTGATGATTGCCGCCACGTCTCTTAATCTCTTCCGCCGAGAGACGACTGTCGATCTCACACAGAAGAAGCTCAAACTCTTCTTCCGGCATTTCACTTGAGAAAATAGTGAACTGTCGCAGAAGATTTTCAAGACTTGCCTGATATTCAGGGACTAATGCAGTGAACATTGAATATAGAGTCGTGCCATAGTTTATGGATTTGTTGCGGTTGTGAAGGCTCCGAGCTTCGATCCCACACCGGATTAATGTGAGTCGATTTTCAACCGACCACCCAAGATTTGTCCGAACCGTTTGTTCAGGCGGTTTTTGAATTTCTCGCAATTTGTTGTAAATTGCTTTATCAGTTGGTTTAATGAATTTAATATTCCGTTCTTTAAGCACAGCAATGAATTTAGCACCCAACGCTTTCATCGACATTTCATTGTTTGCCGTCAACAATTCAGCGCATTCGATGAGAATGGCTTGGTTTTCAAGTGTCCAATTAAAGTTTGGCTTTCCTTTCTTCGCACCGCCAGTAATAACTTGAAATGAATTCATTTTGCAATAATCAGATGTCTGTATGTAAAACAAAAACATATTCATTAGATTACAAGCATTTACTTATTTCCATGTTTCATTGTATTCTATCTGCGAATATTGCTTTAACATTTGCAGGTAAAATACAATATGGCAAGTCTATTCATGCCATTCGAAAGCCCTGTTGCTCGGTTTCACCTAATAGGATTAGGCTAATTACGGTTGCAGCGACATGAACGCGCAACATAGGCACATGTTGAAACTATTCCATGCAGCCATGCTTTAGTTTCAACTTTGCAACCATCTCCTCGTACAACTTAAACTTTCCGTTACTACCAATGGCCCAAACGACTAGCCGCCTCTAACCGCACGCTCCCCGGACGAACATGTGATCAAAGACAACTAACCGCTAAACAGCCATTTACCGCCACAATTTATCGGTCAAGTCAACACTTTGCCTCTTCCATCGTATTCAACGGTAATAGTCCGTAGACTCTCGCCATACTTCCATTTTATCGGCCAAGTCAACACTTGGCCCCTTCCATCGCATTTAACGTTTATAGTCCGTAGACTCTCGCCATACTTCCAATTTATCGTCACTACCAATGTATAGTCCGTAGACTCTCGCCATACTTCCATTTTATCGGCCAAGTCAACACTTGGCCCCTTCCATCGCATTTAACGTTTATAGTCCGTAGACTCTCGCCATACTTCCAATTTATCGTCACTACCAATGGCGCCAACGACTAGCCGCCTCTAACCGCACGCTCCCCGGACGAACATGTGATCAAAGACAACTAACCGCTAAACAGCCATTTTCCGTTCACACTTATCGGTCAAGTCAACACTTTGCCTCTTCCATCGTATTCAACGTTTATAGTCCGTAGACTCTCGCCATACTTCCAATTTATCGGTCAAGTCAACACTTGGCCTCTTCCATCGTATTCAACGTTTATAGTCCGTAGACTCTCGCCATACTTCCAATTTATCGGTCAAGTCAACACTTGGCCCGTTCCATCGCATTTAACGTTTATAGTCCGTAGACTCTCGCCATACTTCTAATTTCTCGTCACTACCAATGGCGCCAACGACTAGCCGCCTCTAACCGCATGCTCCCCGGACGAACATGTGATCAAAGACAACTAACCGCTAAACAGCCATTTTCCGTTCACACTTATCGGTCAAGTCAACACTTAGCCCCTTCCATCGTATTTAACGTTTATAGTCCGTAGACTTTTGCCATACTTCCATTTTATCGGCCAAGTCAACACTTGGTCCCTTCCATCGCATTTAACGTTTATAGTCCGTAGACTCTCGCCATACTTCCAATTTCTCGTTACTACCAATGGCCCAAACGATTAGCCGCCTCTAACCGCACGCTCCCCGGACGAACATGTGATCAAAGACAACTAACCGCTAAACAGCCATTTACCGCCACAATTTATCGGTCAAGTCAACACTTTGCCTCTTCCATCGTATTCAACGTTTATAGTCCGTAGACTCTCGCCATACTTCCATTTTATCGGCCAAGTCAACACTTGGCCCCTTCCATCGCATTTAACGTTTATAGTCCGTAGACTCTCGCCATACTTCCAATTTATCGTCACTACCAATGNATACTTCCATTTTATCGGCCAAGTCAACACTTGGCCCCTTCCATCGCATTTAACGTTTATAGTCCGTAGACTCTCGCCATACTTCCAATTTATCGTCACTACCAATGGCGCCAACGACTAGCCGCCTCTAACCGCACGCTCCCCGGACGAACATGTGATCAAAGACAACTAACCGCTAAACAGCCATTTTCCGTTCACACTTATCGGTCAAGTCAACACTTAGCCCCTTCCATCGTATTCAACGTTTATAGTCCGTAGACTTTCGCCATACTTCCATTTTATCGGCCAAGTCAACACTTGGTCCCTTCCATCGCATTTAACGTTTATAGTCCGTAGACTCTCGCCATACTTCCAATTTTTCGTCACTACCAATGGCGCCAACGACTAGCCGCCTCTAACCGCACGCTCCCCGGCAGAACATGTGATCAAAAGCAACTAACCGCTAAACAGCCATTTTCTGCCACAACTTTACGGTCAAGTCAATACTTGGCCCCTTCCATCGCATTCAACGTTTATAGTCCGTAGACTCTCGCCATACTTCCAATTTTTCGTCACTACCAATGGCGCCAACGACTAGCCGCCTCTAACCGCACGCTCCCCGGCAGAACATGTGATCAAAAGCAACTAACCGCTAAACAGCCATTTTCCGTCACAAATTTACGGTCAAGTTAACACTTGGCCCCTTTCATCGCATTCAACGTTTATAGTCCGTAGACTCTCGCCATACTTCCAATTTTTCGTCACTACCAATGGCGCCAACGACTAGCCGCTTCTAACCGCACGCTCCCCGGCAGAACATGTGATCAAAAGCAACTAACCGCTAAACAGCCATTTTCCGTCACAAGTTTACGGTCAAGTTAACACTTGGCCCTTTTCATCGCTTTTAACGTTTATAGTCAGTAGACTCTCGCCCAACTTCTAATTCAACATTTGGCCCCTTTCATCGCAAACCACGGCATATGTCTGAGTGCACCACCATTGAACCGATCGATCCATTTAAAAGAGTATTTTTTTGCATCGCTTGTTACCCACCGTTCCCCACCACCGAGTAATCGGATCACATTTTTCAGAAGGCATTACCAACCACTTAGAGCCGAATAGGAACTGTGCCACAGCCCATATGGTTGGCGTATCGACTGAAAAATTTATGAGACGACAGGAGTCTACAATCGGTATTCTCATTATAGGTAAGCACCGCTTGAAATACAAATTTATATGGGTGTCAATACGATCCAATGATTTTCAATACAGACCATATGCTATACAATGCAAAAGTTATGTTAGGTTACCAAAAGTTACATTAGGTTATGTTGGTATAAAAGCTCTGGAGTACAGAGATATCATTATCTTTTTTAAAACATTGTACGTTTCCTTAAACTGGGAAAACAAGACTCGCTTGATTTTTGCCCAAAATGCTCACTCAGTGTACAGCCTAAACCGTACCAGATAGGGGGTTGGCTCCAGCAAATAAAATGGAGTATTTCTTAATAGAAACTGAAATGGGTGGGTAGGGGAGGGCTATCTATTAAAGGGTACTCGGGAGGCGTGCTCATAAGTCGTTATTTTTGACAATTTTTGACCCCCTCTAGAGTGTACAGCCTTA
The DNA here is from genome assembly GCA_905368565.1 of Medioppia subpectinata. Classification (NCBI taxonomy): domain Eukaryota; kingdom Metazoa; phylum Arthropoda; class Arachnida; order Sarcoptiformes; family Oppiidae; genus Medioppia; species Medioppia subpectinata. The sequence continues at coordinate 6,566 of CAJPIZ010001035.1, read as the reverse complement.
ACGCGAGTATTTATGGGGGTGGGCCTTTGAGATGAAATGTTAGGGGGTTAGAGTAGACTTGATTGGGGTGGGTGAGCCTCGTGTGGGCGGACCCCCCTTGCCGTAAAATGGGGGTTTACAATGTTGTAAAAATTGAATTTAATTGTTTTAAACCCCCTTACCGGTGGGCTGGGAGGCCCAAATTTTGATACAATGTAAACACTTATGGGGGGTATTTATGGCTTAATTGATAGCCTCGTGTTAATAACCAAACGCGTAATTTATGGATTTTAGTAGAATTTTGCAAAATTTCATATATTGTTATAAACCATATATTAGCTCTATTTTAACACTTTCCAGGAGGGGTAGGGCGCTAAAATTTTGGTGATTAATAACTACATATAATAACATTAATTGATCAAATTTTGGGCCCCCCTCTCCCTCTGTATCGTCCAGAATAATTTTTTATTTGTAACATATACCTTAATGTAAAATCTGAATTTAATTTATAAAAACCTTTTTACCGAAGGGTTAAGTGGCCCAAAAGTTGATGCGATGTAGATATTAATAGTTAGTATTTGTGGTTAAATTGATAATTTTATATAAGTCACCAAGCTCTATATTTAATGGTTTATGTTAAAGTTTACATGTATTGCCATAGCGTTATGAAATCTATGTTAATGCTTATTTGATACGTTCCAGGAGGGCTAGGAGGCTAAAATTTTGTTTATTAATAACTATTTATAAGAAGGTTATTCGATCAAATTTTGGGCCCCCCTCTCTTACTGGATCTTCCAGAATAATTTTTTATTCATAACATATACGCTTATTTTATAATTGAATTTAATTGTTAATAAAATACTTACCAAGTGGCTGGATAGCTACAAAGTTGATGCAATGTAGATACCTATAGTAGGTATTTATGATTAAATTGGTAACTTTATATACTTCACCAATCTTGATATTTAAGGGTTTATGTAAAATTTTACATGTATTCCCATAGCGTTATGAAATCTATATTAAGACTTATTTAATACGTTCTAGGAAGGGTAGGGAGCTAAAATTATGCTGATTAATAACTACATATAATAAGTATAATTGATCAAGTTTTGGGCTCCTCTCTCTCTCTGGATCGTCCAGAATAATTTTTTGTTTCAAAATAAAAACCCTTCTAAATAACTATCTTACAGGAAGCGTAGGGGGTTAAAAATTTGGTAAATTATATACTTTAATAACACTACTAACTTATCAAATTTTCATTAAGCTAGCTCATCTGTATCCCTAAAATATAGCATTATTTTATATTTCAAGAATTTATATAAATTACATGTTATGTGTGCATTTTTACCTTTTGCATAGACCTAACGTTAAAGGTTTACGGCTACAGTTGACGTGAACATTTATAGTTAATTGCCGTGAAATCACATACCGGTATAATACTATGTATACCAAGTATTGCACACTATATACGGTATATATAATCATAATTGCCGTCAAAATCATATACCGGTACAATACTATGTATATCCAGTATTTCACACTATATACGGTATATGTAGCCATAATAGCCGCCAAAATCAAATATCCGTATAATACTACGTATACCCAGTATTTAGCACTATATACGGTATATGTAGCCATAATAGCCGTCAAAATCAAATATCCGTATAATACTACGTATACCCAGTATTTAGCACTATATACGATATATATAGCTATAATAGCCGTCAAAATCAAATAACCGTATAATACTAGGTATACCCAGTATTTAGCACTATATACGGTATATATAGCCTTAATTGCCGTCAAAATTATATTTTCGTATATTATGAGATATTCCCAGTATTTCACACCCTATAGGGTATATTTGATCATAATTGCCGTCAAAATCATATTTCCAAATATTATGAGATATTACCAGTATTTCACACCCTATACGGTATGTTTGATCATAATTGCCGTCAAAATTAGTTTTACGTATAATCCTATATATACTGGACCATTCACACTCTATACGGTATGTTTGATCATAATTGCCGTCAAAATTAGTTTTACGTATAATCCCACATACATCCAACATTTCATTGTCTATACGGTATGTTTCATCATAAGTGCCGTCAAAATTATTTATACGTATAATTTTATATATACACAGTATATTTCACACTCTATACGGTGTATTTGATCACAATTACCGTCAAAATTAGTTTTACGTATAATCCTATATATATCTGGTATTTCACGCTCTATACCGTGTATTTGAGCATAATTGCCGTCAAAATTATATTTTCGTATATTATGAGATATACCCAGTATTCCACACCCTATACTGTATATTTGATCATAATTGCCGTCAAAATCATATTTTCGTATATTATGAGATATACCCAGTATTCCACACCCTATACTGTATATTTGATCATAATTGCCGTCAAAATCATATTTTTGTATATTATGAGATATACCCAGTATTCCACACCCTATACGGTGTATTTGATCACAATTACCGTCAAAATTATTTGTACGTATAATCCTATATATTCAGTACATTTCAGACCTTATGCGATGTATTTGATCATATCTGACGTTTAAATTATTTATACGTATAATCCTATATATACAGTACATTTCAGACCCTATGCGATATATGTGAGCGTAATTGCCTTTAAAAATTGCATATACCTATAATCCCATATATATCCAACATTTTGCACTCTGTACGGTATAATTGATCACAATTACCGTCAAAATTATTCATACGTTTAATCCTATATATACCGGACATTTCACACTCTATACGGTATGTTTTATTATAATTGCCGTCAAAATTATTTATTCGTATAATTTTATATATACAGGACATTTTGCACTCCATATGGTATATTTGAGCGTAATTACCGTTAAAATTGCTTATACTTATAATCCTATATATATCCAACATTTTGCACTCCATATGGTATATTTTAGCATAATTGCTATCCAAATTACTTTTATGTATAATCTCATATATATTCAACATTTCGCACTCAATACAGTATATTTTACTAATTATTGCAATTTGGTCACCGTTTCTTTACCGAATGTGATATAGAATAATTTAAGCCACATCGTTAAGAGACAATTATCTCATCCGTGGTGAGTCGATTTGCAAATCCTGAATCAGATAGATAGAAGACCCGTACCATGCCATGTGACATATCGTTTAAGTAGTCTTATTGAAAAGATTTAAAAAAAATTAGCCAAAGATTACTTGGAACTAATCTAAAATTTATGCATTCAACAATAAAATTTATGCATTCAACAATAAAATTTATGCATTCAACAATAAAATTTATGCATTCAACAATAAAATTTATGCATTCAACAATCAAATCGAGTAATACATATTTGAATTCAGCTTATCAAGTAGATTAAAAAATATATTTTTACATGTGCGCTAAACAATTGTTTAGCCATTATTTATCATTATATTTGAATATAGCATAATAACGGCACAAGTTATGTATAGACAATATATTAGACCAATTTTTATCCTAGTTTGTATTTATCCAGTGAACTTAATTTCATTGAAATCGAATTAATCTTGATCAAATTACAAAAGTTTGAACTAATTTTGTAATTATACGATCAGTTGGGTTATATGGAAATCGTTATCTGAGTTAATATTTGTGTGAGTCGGGAAAATAATGTATTGTTTGGGTAGTGTATAAACATAGATTTGTTCAAAATCGGAACGTGTAATATTAATGCTATTGAAATATTTGCAAAGTATAAGCATTATTTCTATAAAATCGGTAAATATTAAGTATAGACAAGTGCGTGGATTTTTGGTCACATATTTTGTCAATGTATAAGTCGGTATCTCTTGTCCAGTCGAGATTTCTGTATATTGTTAAAATATTGTATATTATGTGTATTGGTTGAATAATGTATAGCTTGCATAGTGTATTAGGCTTGATTTGTTTAAAATCAGAAAATGTAATGTTAACTCTATAGGGGGTTTCACAGTATTTGAAGGGTCATTTCAATGTTAAGGGTTAATTTTAGGTATAGGCAAGTGGGTGGATTTTTGGTCACAAATTATGTCTACTTTCGAACGAACCCGATTTTGTTTCATTCGTATATTTCTAGGTGGCGCTAGAGTCGCAAACACATGTATACCCGTTTTATTGAAAATAGAGACCGGCCGGGGTCGGGACTTCGGGAATGATCTAGAAACTCAAAGTTGTACCCAGATACCAAATATCAACTTTGTAGGTCATCCCAGTTGCCCACAATAGTCGGCTTTAGGTCAAAAGTTTGAAGGCTTATATCTTAAAACGCATTTTTTGGACTTGGAATTTTCAAAAGCATATATAGAGCATAGATAGAGCAATGGTCTCTTCGGGAACTTGTTAAGCAAAAATTACTTTAAATATTTGCAGGTGGCCCCACCTCGATCCGGTGCCCCCAGGGGGCGCTAGAGTAAAAAACATAAGAAAAATTTTAGAAAATTAAAATGGAGTTAGGGTGCCTATAATGTGTCTATAGGTGTATACTTATGCCTCACGAAGTAAGAACATTATAGCTGTCCAGTTGGCTGAACGGTAGACAATTTTCTGTTTTCCGAAAAATTTATTTATAGAAATGTGTCATTTGTGCGCCACCTTGTGGACCAATCTTAATGCCGTCTTCACGTGAGAACTGGAATTGATTTTAGACGTATTATGAATTTTAGACCATAATTTTATCTTATCAGGTTCCGGAGATATGATTTTTTATTTAACTTTCAGTCAGAGGCCATTTTGACCATGACCTTCGGGGTAAATGTGGTCACTTCACTAAACATTCCTATTCTACTTTTTGGTCGGACACAAGAATATAATGTCAAAGTCCAGTCCGGAAAGAATGCAGCTCGACCCCGAAACGATTTCTATAAGTGATAGGTAGTCGCTATGCTTCCTACCCGGGAATGATAGGTAGATCGCTAACGCTTCCTACCCGGGAACAAGTTGGGGGTCCAAACGGGCAGAAAGCACAGCGATCTACCTATCGCGTAGGGTAGCGTAAAGCTTCGGTTGTGTAAGTCGGTATCTCTTGTCCCGTCGAAATTTGTGTAAGTCCTATCTCTTGTCCCGTCGAGATTTGTATAAGTCCTATCTCTTGTCCCATCGAGATTTGTGTAAGGCCTATCTCTTGTCCCGTCGGGTTATGTGTAAGTCCTATCTCTTGTCCCGTCGAGATTTGTGTATGTCTTTCAAATAATGTATATGTAGTGTATTAGTTGGGTAGTGCATAGCTTGCATAGTGTATAAAGTTAAATTTGTGTGAAATCAGAAAATGTAATGTTATCTCTATGGGGGTTATCGCATATTTGCAGAGGTTATTTCTATGTTAAGGGTTACATTTAGGTATAGGCAAGTGGGTATTTTTTTGGTCACAAATTACGTCTACTTTCGAACGCATACGATATAGTCTCATTTGTAAGTTCTTAGGTGGCGCTAGAGTCACAAACACATTTTAACATTTACAAATCTGGACTTTATGGCTCAACCTATTGATCAATCTTAATGGTGTTTTCTTGACTGCAACGGAATTGATTGTAGACGTATTATGAACTTAACAGCATAATTTTATCATTTTGGGATCGGGAGATATTAAATTATTCGCAATTTTGCTTGAGCGGCCATTTTGACCCCTTTCTCATAAGTAAATGTGGTTACTATCTTGACAATCCTATTTTACTTTTTTGTCGGTCAAATGATTCCAAAGTCAAATTACCCGTTGGACCTTTTCCGGGCTGACCCAACAACGATTTCTATAGTTGACGGGCCAGCCCGCAAGCAAGTATGCGGTCCAACGGGCAGAAAGCACAGCGATCTACCTATCGCGTAGGGTATCGGGTCCGTTGGGTTATGTATAAGTCGGTATTAGGGGTCAAGTCGGGTAATGTATAAGTCGGTATCTCTTGTCCCGTCGAGATTTGTGTAGATCCTATTTCTTGTCCCGTCGGGTAATGTATAAGTCGGTATCTCTTGTCCCGTCGAGATTTGTGTAAGTCATATCTATTGTCCCGTCGAGATTTGTGTACGTCCTATCTCTTGTCCCGTCGAGATTTGTGTACGTCCTATCTTTTGTCCCGTCGAGATTTGTGTATGTCGTTCAAATAATGTATATGTAGTGTATTAGTTGGGTAGTGCATAGCTTGCATAGTGTATAAAGTTAGATTTGTTTAAAATAATAAAATGTAATGTTAACTCTATGGGTGTTTTCTCATATTTGCAGGGGTTATTTCTATGTTATAGGTTACTTTTGGGTATAGGCAAGTGGGTGGATTTTTGGTCACAAATTATGTCTACTTTAGAACGAACCCGATATAGTCTCATTCGTAGGTTTGTAGGTGGCGCTAGAGTTGCAAATACATTTAGACGTTTACAAATATTGAATTTATGGCTCAACCTGTTCATCAATCTTAATGCAGTCTTCTTGCCTAGAACAGAATTTATTTTAGATGTATTATGCACTTTACTGCATAATTTTATCATATCGGGATCCGGAGATATAAAAATTATAATAAATTTTGGTTTAGCGGCCATTTTGACCCTTTT
>CAJPIZ010001034.1:0-18953 GCA_905368565.1 Medioppia subpectinata | reverse complement strand
TATTATAAATGCAATGTTCTGTTCATTAGTATCGTGTCTATAATAATACGGTCCAGAATTACATAGCATTTGCGATAAGCATTGGACTATTATTTAGTGGCTATTATTTGCTATCATATGTACCGTAGATATTGTCTGAGAGCCGAGAGATTGCACATCCCCTCGGATTGAAGGCCAAGAATATCATCATTTGTTATGTTTGGCCGACGATTACAATCAAAATCATAAAAACAATATAATAATCACTCGTATTCCTTATGAACTCAATATCTTTTAATGTCTGTCTCGATGTCTATGAATTCAATAATAAAAATATAATTATAAATTAGTTATTCCTAAGATTTTAATAGGAAAATAACAAAAAAAAATACAATTTAATATTTGGTTTTAAGCGAATATTTAGTTTAAATGCATTTTGCGAGTTATATAAATGTTTGAATCGTGTCTAGTATTTAGTTTATGAGAAACAAATTGGTATTTATATTATATATTTTGTTATTAAAACATAATTATAATAAATATCTTTTAGTTTTTATTATAGTTAAAAGTTATAAGTAATTATATGTAGAAATTTATTACAAAATGTTAACCATCTCTAAAGTATTAATGAACATAATAAATTATGATAGAAATAATATTAATTTCAAAAATACATGTATAATAACCGGAAAACTCATAAACCATACGGTCGTGAACGGCCGGACACCTAAACCCCCTTATATTAGAGGTATGAGGTATTATATGTTGAAAGCCTTACAAATTGTAACATTAATTTACTGTTTAATTACTTGTGTTTCGTTTACACAAAAATTATCCATAGATTTTATGTCAAGATATGCAAACAATTTGTGTGTGTTTTTTAACTCAACACTCGAGTCATTTGTATTGAGCGTAAAACACATGAGCCGTTAACACAACGGCAATCAATCCCATGGCTTATCGTGAAAATTAAAAATTCACTGAATAATTATGTTATACATTAATTTGGTTATCAATAGACAGTTTGGCATATGATATGATATTATATGCAAATTATGTGATGCACAGGGAGTGCAATGACAGCTACAGTACTGTTGAATATTGTGTTTAACAAACGTAAACCCAGTGTTCACTCGTCTAACGGGTGCATTGAGAAACTGACGAAACAATTAAGACGTAATTTATTGATCAAATTTAACCGAATTTTTTTAATTGTTGGTTTGCTATGAAACAGTGTTTATTGACCAACAAATCAATGCCATTCATTTGTCTGCACCACTTCTGCTTCCGGAGTAATCCTCTCCCGAAGAGGTCGATCCGGAAGCAGAAGTGGTGCAGACAAATGAATGGCATTGATTTGTTGGTCAATAAACACTGTTTCATAGCAAACCAACAATTAAAAAAATTCGGTTAAATTTGATCAATAAATTACGTCTTAATTGTTCCGTCAGTTTCTCAATGCACCCGTTAATACAAACATGACATCTATGATGGAGTAGTAAATGGCTAGGAATTAAACTCCCTAGGTAAAAAACCCCTTTTGTGAAACGATATAATACGGTGTTTATAATATACATACAATACTTACATAATAAAAATTCACGGGAGAGAGAGAGAGGGAGAGAGAGTCCCCCAGTGTTTGCAAAGCTATGTTTATATAAAAAGTAGTGATAAAAGAGCCGAACATCCGCTTAAACAAAAGCGAAAAGTCATAATAAATTAGCGCTATTTGTGACTGTGATTAGCATTGAATACAAATAACATACGAAATAAAATTTTATAGTCAGAGAAAACGAAAGGACTTTTTTCTTGGTATTAACCCTTTTATTCCGCTTTCACCTCATTCTCCGACTCACCCAATGTATGCGTTAAGTGGTTATTAATAAACCCGAAGGTCTCAGAGCACGGGTGGTATATTCGCGCTGAGATATCGTCTCCCGTACACGTGGCTAACCGTGCCTTTGATGGCCACATAACTTATACCTATGTAACCTCTCTCTCTCTCTCTCTCTCTCTCTCATTATATATGAATGCATACATCTATCTCTCACTTCACGGATTGCGTGGCAACACTTGAATCCACTGTTTTGTAGGNGGGCTCACATCTCATCCGCTAATTCTCTATTCGGCGCCACTTTTAACAACACATACAATACTGTACTCAATATTATCATAAGATAAAGGGCTTCAGAGTTAAGGTGGAAATTGTGTGTTCACTACAAGTAATAAAGTGGCAGTTATTTTGTAGGCCAGGGGTCGAGACAACAAGAGAGAGAGAGAGAGAGAGAGATTGGGAAGACGTTGATGGACATGGCTTAGGGAGGTCTTGTGTTTCTCTCTGCGGGATATTCAACGGCGCTCTCCTTAGTGTATACACACATACAGTGTTGTGCCAATACATACACTCCTACAGACTGGGACTGACATCTCATAATACGATAGAGATTTTGATGATTTTCTCGCAAAACCCAGAGTCCTATTGAAACACAACGACGGGAGAGCACCGACTGATTGATGGCATCAATGCGTTGGAACTTCTCTCTCTCTCTCTCTCTCTCTCTCTCTCTCTCTCTAAGTTTAAGATCCATTGTATCCATTGATGGCATTTCACAGAGATTTCCTGACCGCCCGCCGATCCGCTAGTTATGATCCGCACACCAACTCAGACACACCGATAGGCCAGTGGTTATACACTAGTGATGGCTATAGTTAGTGAAAGTGCTGCCAACAAAATAGACATGAAATATACAGAAACACGACTTCATGTGAATTGATTTCATATAAATCATACGCTGAAGAAGAAGAAACCAATTCATTCAGTCTTTCAAATATCACATTAATATTAACGCAGAAAACACTTTATTATACACACACTGTTGTACGTGGAAATAGTGGTGGCCTTTCATTATAATTAATGGCCCTTTCAATCAATGTTTAGGTATTATTAGCTCCGCTGGAGATATAATTGTATGACTATTTTAGATACAAATTTATTATGTTTTATATTTTTGGCTTTGAGTCTCTCTCTCTCTCTCTCTCTCTCTCTCTCTCTTGTTGTCTCGACCCCTGGCCTACAAAATAACTGCCACTTTATTACTTGTAGTGAACACACAATTTCCACCTTAACTCTGAAGCCCTTTATCTTATGATAATATTGAGTACAGTATTGTATGTGTTGTTAAAAGTGGCGCCGAATAGAGAATTAGCGGATGAGATGTGAGCCCCCAATCATAATACCAGTGCTGCCCATCATTTGCAAAGATTGATCGATAGATTGATGGCCTAACGAGAGATACATACAGAGAGAGAAAGCCTGAAATGAAAGGCGTTTTATTCCGGGCACAGAATGGATGAGAAAAGACCGCAATTACACTGTATGTCCGCTCCTACCGATGGCACCGGTATGTGTGTTGAGGGCTGTGGTGTGTAATTAAAAATTGTAGCCACAAATAAAACTGTCAAAAACAAAATTTATGACTTAACTATAAATACCACTCTTTTTTGAATGCTAGAGAAAAATACATTATTGTATTGAATGAATGAAAATGTATTATTGTTTTCTTTTAACGAAAGTCCTTATTCTGTGTGTTTTCGCAGTCATTTTGACTCCAAAACGCATTCATTATTTATAAATTCTCAGATATTTTGTATGCATTATTTGTTTTGTATTTATTATTACAACTTTATATAAAATTTGTATTCAATTCTCGTTTATTTCATTAAAATTTTCGTCTCTTTGTATATTTGGTAGACAATTGTATTTTTGAAATTTTACAATTATAGCATAATTCTCTCTCTCTCTCTCTCTCTCTCTCTCTCTCTCTCTCTCCAGGCAGTAGAACCACATTAATCACATAAAACCCGTAAACATATATAAGAATATAATCTATTTATATAAATAAATCCAAAATCTAAATGACACAACTCTTGTCAAACAAAATACAATACAATTACATTTCAAACAAAAAGCGAGCGCAAAGTTAGTAATTCATTGGATTTGATAGTAAATTGTTTAGACTGAAGGGGTTTTTCAATTCGTGATTGAGTATTAAATTATATACTCTTTTGCCTCAGAGCCCAAACATTAAGTGAAGAATAAGATAGGAATCAGTTATAAATTGCCAAATATTTGCACTCATGTCTTACAATAGTGAGAGATTGCAAGCCATATATTAATGAAAAACATGTATATCTTAATCATAGACTTCGCATAAGATATAGCGCTGAGATATCGTATGATATGATATTACATAAGGTATTAGAGTATATGTTAATACTCGAGGTATTTATCTATAAATACTAATTTGATGCTTGTATTCATGCATACGTACTGCCGGTTCGACCCATTTATTACAGACTTATATGTTATTCTTCACCGGCGATCGCTTCAACTCATGTACTTTTCAAAGCAAATATAAATGTATTATTATTATTATGTTATTATTATTTATTTATTTTTCTTCATTGAAATCATGCATTCAATCCATTAATCTATCGAAAGGTTTAGAGAGAGAGAGAGAGAGAGAGAGAGAGAGAGAGAAGTTCCAACGCATTGATGCCATCAATCAGTCGGTGCTCTCCCGTCGTTGTGTTTCAATAGGACTCTGGGTTTTGCGAGAAAATCATCAAAATCTCTATCGTATTATGAGATGTCAGTCCCAGNTCTCTCTCTCTCTCTCTCTCTCTCTCTCTCTCTCTCTCTCTCTCTCTCTCTCTCTCTCTCTCTCTCTCTCTCTCCAGAAGCATAACATAAGAGAAATATAAGACAACATAACTATGTAATTGGCCTTATCTTGTGAGCCATAAATATATCTCTTATCACTCCTTTCCGGTCCCGACGTATCATTTTAGTGACCATTTTTGTTGATCGGCTCTCAAATTATAGCACTCTTTTCATGTTTAAAATTGCACTTTAAATGACTGGCAATCTATCGGCGCTTATATTACCCCATATATACGCTAACTATTAGGCATATTATTTATTCTTGCGTTTTTATAATACCAGTACTCTCTCTCTCTCTCTCTCTCTCTCTCTCTCTCAAATAATATAGTATTTTAGTATTTAGTTTATTGTGCCAAACATTTTTTACAGGCGCCGTATAGTTAAATGTCTTGAGAAATGTATTTATCAATTAGTATTTCCCAAAAACAGTTTACAATTCTCTCTCTCGAACTCCAATAGACGTCCAATTATTTAGCGATTTATTCGTTAAGTATGAAAAAGAAAGATGAATAATATATTATATATTTTAAACATACATATTATAAATGCAATGTTCTGTTCATTAGTATCGTGTCTATAATAATACGGTCCAGAATTACATAGCATTTGCGATAAGCATTGGACTATTATTTAGTGGCTATTATTTGCTATCATATGTACCGTATATATCGTCTGAGAGCCGAGAGATCGCACATCCCCTCGAATTGAAGGCCAAGAATATCATCATTTGTTATGTTTGGCCGACGATTACAATCAAAATCATAAAAACAATATAATAATCACTCGTATTCCTTATGAACTCAATATCTTTTAATGTCTGTCTCTATGTCTATGAATTCAATAATAAAAATACAATTATAAATTAGTTATTCCTAAAATTTTAATAAGAAAATAACAAAAAATACAATTTAATACTTGGTTTTAAGCGAATATTTAGTTTAAATGCATTTTGCGAGTTATATAAATGTTTGAATCGTGTCTTGTATTTAGTTTATGAGAAATAAATTGGTATTTATATTATATATTTCGTTATTAAAACATAATTATAATAAATATCTTTTAGTTTTTATTATAGTTAAAAGTTATAAGTAATTATATGTAGAAATTTATTACAAAATGCTAACCATCTCTAAAGTATTAATGAACATAATAAATTATGATACAAATAATATTAATTTTAGAAATACATGTATAATAACGGGGAAACTCATAAACCATACGGTCGTGAACGGCCGGACACCTAAACCCCCTTATATTAGAGGTATGAGGTATTATATGTTGAAAGCCTTACAAATTGTAACATTAATTTACTGTTTAATTACTTATGTTTCGTTTACACAAAAATTATCCATAGATTTGATGTCAAGATATGCAAACAATTTGTGTGTGTTTTTTAACTCAACACTCGAGTCATTTGTATTGAGCGTAAAATACATGAGCCGTTAACACAACGGCAATCAATCCCATGGCTTATCGTGAAAATTAAAAATTCACTGAATAATTATGTTATACATTAATTTGGTTATCAATAGACAGTTTGGCGTATGATATGATATTATATGCAAATTATGTGATGCACTGGGAGTGCAATGACAGCTACAGTACTGTTGAATATTGTGTTTAACAAACGTAAACCCAGTGTTCACTCGTCTAATGCAAACATGACATCTATGATGGAGTAGTAAATGGCTAGGAATTAAACTCCCTAGGTAAAAACCCCTTTTGTGAAACGATATAATACGGTGTTTATAATATACATACAATACTTACATAATAAAAATTCACGGGAGAGAGAGAGAGAGAGAGAGAGAGAGCGAGAGAGTCCCCCAGTGTTTGCAAAGCTATGTTTATATAAAAAGTAGTGATAAAAGAGCCGAACATCCGCTCAAACAAAAGCAAAAGTCATAATAAATTAGCGCTTTTTGTGACTGTGATTAGCATTGAATACAAATAACATACGAAATAAAATTTTATAGTCCGAAAAAAGAAAGGATTTTTATGGTATTAACCCTTTTATTCCGCTTTCACCCCACTCTCCGACTCACCCAATGTATGCGTTAAATGGTTATTAATAAACCCGAAGGTCTCAGAGCACGGGTGGTATATTCGCGCCGAGATATCGTCTCCCGTAACACGTGGCTAACCGTGCCTTTGATGGCCACATAACTTATACCTATGTAACCTCTCTCTCTTTCCTTCCCTTCTGAGAAGTCATAAAAATTAATGTTTTCAAAAAAATATATTTTAACACAGAATATGAATCCCCGATAAAAGTGTTCAAAAAATTGTTGAAATTATGAACCAATAAATAATATTAAATAATTGCTGCTTTTGTGCAAACAATGATTGGTTTTCAATAATAAATATTTTGGTAATTTTATATTTTGTGTTTTTTTTTGTTCAAAGAAGAGGCCCAACATTATTGAGGCCCACTACGTTTTGGCGAATCTGTTATTTCTTTCTTTCATGTCTTATGAAATTTGTACACAAATTGCGAGAAAACAAAATAGTTTTCAACAAAAAGAAAACTATGCATAATATATAAGATATTAATTTTTACGATTCCTCTGTATTGACCCGAAAACTATTACATTAGGGAACCAAATCACGGGTTGCTTACTAATTATGCTCTCTCTCTCTCTCTCTCTCCAAATGTTTTTATCGTTATTTCTCAGTTGATGGAGAGGTTTGTCTGTCAATCACTTCCCCCTACAAAACAGTGGATTCAAGTGTTGCCACGCAATCCGTGAAGTGAGAGATAGATATATGCATTCATACATAATGAGAGACACATTTGACGATTGGAGTCTGATATCCGACTCTGTGTTGCATTTCAGTGGCGTTTTTCAAAGACTCGCCACTTATTTGGCGTACATTTTGACGCTCAAGAAGATGAAGGAGAAGAAGAAGTCTTATGGCTATTAAATTACACGTTATATTCGTTGCCAAATCGCATGCGAGCCATCATTTTCGCACGCAATCCACTGCTTATATGCATACATACTATTGAAATGCAGAGTTTCATTTGGTTTTGACTGTCTGTCTGTCTATCAGTTTGTATTGTATTGACTGATACTTCAAATTGAATGACACGTTGAATGACAGCACACGGAATGCAATGTTGAATATAATACATGTGTTTGTTGTTGTGATTCAATGAATGCATTCCGTGTTATGCCATCGACTCACTCACTGACAGACAACACATCAAATCAGTTGTAAAAATATTGAATCAATGAATGAGAGAGAAGAAAATGAATGTTATTTTATGTTATATAAGTTGCTCTTTTCCTTTTAAAGTTCTCTCTCTCTCTCTCCCGTGAATTTTTATTATGTAAGTATTGTATGTATATTATAAACACCGTATTATATCGTTTCACAAAAGGGGTTTTTTACCTAGGGAGTTTAATTCCTATTAAAAGCCATCCGTACTCTCTGTGGCAACTATTTATTGATACATTGATCTTCTCTCTCTCTCTCTCTCTCGACTTTTGTTGAGCAAAAATTATAGCCAGAAATAACATAAAAATGTTTGCGAAATACATGAGAGCTTTACGTCTGTGAAGAGACTAAACACAAAATCTTTTAAAAATATCTCAAACATAAAAGAAATACAATTTCATTCGCGGATTTGCCACTGAAATCGTGTTTTATTTAAGTATTATATATAACACTGTATTTGTATACAAAGTATTACAAGAATTGGCATTCAATGGAAAGGAAATTGTTATGAAAAATAAATATTTGATTACATTTTCGTCGATCATATTTGACTGTTTAGTGTCAGATAAGTGTTTGACAATTGTGTTAAGAAACATATTTCTGATTTATTTCATATTATATTATAGTTTTTTTTGTTAACAGATTATATCATTTGTGTTTTGTTGCAAAGAGATTATGCAAATTGCAAGACATTATTTCGTCTATCAATCAATTGGTTTATTTCAATGAACGACAAAAAAAACAGTTTTCCGTTTTGTATTTTTATTGAAGCAATTCTTCAATTCTTTAGACGAAACGATAGGATATAATCTGTAGACAAAGAGAGAGAGAGAGAGAGAAAGAGAGAGAGAGCCAAACGATTTACAGTCAATTCCTGTGATTCTCGTAAAGCGAGAAAATGTTTAATACATTACACAATAAAAAGACGCATAATATGTATAATAATAACAATAAAAGTGATATTTTTATGGATATGTTGTGAGTCCTGTGAGATAGACAATGATTTAAGCAAATCTGAGCCGTATATATAAGTCTCATAACTTAGGTTAAGACCACTATCTTTGCTAAAGTGTAGGCGCGATCATCTCTCTCTCTCTCTCTCTCTCTCTCTCTCTCTCTCGTTATGTCATTCATGATGTCCTAATCACAGACGACATTATATTTAGACATTAAACCCCACTTTCCTTATAGTTTGTGATGATATGAATCAAAACAGTTGTAAGAAATACTGATATGACTTATAA
Source organism: Medioppia subpectinata (assembly GCA_905368565.1). Classification (NCBI taxonomy): domain Eukaryota; kingdom Metazoa; phylum Arthropoda; class Arachnida; order Sarcoptiformes; family Oppiidae; genus Medioppia; species Medioppia subpectinata. Next base: position 9,785 of record CAJPIZ010001034.1, on the reverse strand, counting down.
TATAATATATATAGTGAAAGCACTTCTTGAGAAATACACATCTTATACATAAATCTCCGGCAAATAAAACAGCATTTCCAGTCCAGTTGTGTATCTTAATAGTTCTCTCTCTCTCTCTCTCTCTCTCCTTCCCTTCTGAAAAGTCATAAAAATTAATGTTTTCAAACAATATATTTTAACACAGAATATGAATCCCCGATAAAAGTGTTCAAAAAATTGTTGAAATTATGAACCAATAAATAATATTAAATAATTGCTGCTTTTGTGCAAACAATAATTGGTTTTCAATAATAAATATTTTGGTAATTTTTATTTTGTGTTTTTTTTTTGTTCAAAGAAGAGGCCCAACATTATTGAGGCCCACAATGTTTTGGCGAATCTGTTATTTCTTTCTTTCATGTCTTATGAAATTTGTACACAAATTGCGAGAAAACAAAATAGTTTTCAACAAAAAGAAAACTATGCATAATATATAAGATATTAATTTTTACGATTGAGAGAGAGAGAGAGAGAGAGAGAGAGAGAGAGAAGATCAATGTATCAATAAATAGTTGCCACAGAGAGTACGGATGGCTTTTATTTATATATGATATATAAAGAGAGACACAGAGTATGTCTAAGACTGACCGCACAGTGAAATGATTTACAGACAGATTTAAAGATAGAGATATGGGATGTGTTTGGGCTGTGATAGGGATGAGTATCCATTACAACCGTATTTAGCCATTTGTAGTGTGAGTTGTGGGCAATCGGAGGACACAGAGAGTGTTGTGAAGCATGTGTTGTAATAGATTTGAAGATTACGTCTCTCTCTCTCTCTCTCTCTCTCTCGCTCTCAACGAAAGCGAGGAAATAAAAAATGCAAAAACTATTGAAAGGAAATAAGAAATCATTATTTATTTTCGTTGAGAATAGTTGTGACAAAACGGATGATAACATACATATGAAGGAAAGCGCATAAAATATATACATTTAGTTTTTTATGTCACGAAAAGTATGGCTCAAGAAAAGCGAATATTTCACAATCAAATCGTATGATTGATGAGAAAAGTGATCCAAAAAACAGGAGAACAAAAATCAAAACTAAAATTTCTTTACAAAAACTACTTTTTTCACATTTATTTTCTTTCAAACCTATTGTATCGAAACGATAGCAATATTTCTATCGTTTTGCAGATAACGTCTACACAAAGATATCAAAGAGATAATCATGTGTTTAAAGTCTTGGGCCGAAGATTTTCAGGTGTTTTACCATTACATGCACTCAATTTATAAACACAAGTTGAGATTTATTAATTCTAATCATGATAAATTGCATGGCAAAACAATAATCTCGGTCGTGTATTAAAATATCATACCTGTTATGCATAAAATCACATACATTTATATCTCAAGTATAAATAATAAGTGAGCGCTCGGTTGAGAGCATTGTGCAGATAAATCAGATAATTCTAGCGTCAAATAAAAACACAAATAAAAAAAACAGTACTATTATTATAATTAGCGCACATTTAATATCATAATGCAATAAATTATATTCTATACTCACTGTAATTGCTATTAGAAGATAGCATTTGCATATCTATGATCAACAATAATTGATAACAATTTTCTCTCTGTATTCTTAACTCTAATATAATTCTCATTTATTTTAATGTCACTAATTTTTACAACAGAGAGAGAGAGAGAGAGAGAGAGAGAGAGAGAGAGAGAATATGAAGAGAAAAAGTGCTAATAGTAATAGAGGTAAAGCCATATGAATGGTAAGCGATTCGTAACCCACACATGAAATCAGACTTTTGAGACGTAAAGTATGAAAAAACTAATAATAATTTAGATTTAGTGTCAATTTCCTGGGGATACGAAAATTAGCCGAGAATTGCATGAAATATTCGGTATATATTGTGAAGGGGGTGGACAGGGAGTGGGGGTATGAGAGCTCAATGACATTGTTATCATATACCTTTACTGCACTGTATATAATGTACATTTTGAAAAATTTGTCGCTCAAAGGCATGAGATTAAAACGACAGACAGAAATGGATTGTGTGTTAAGTTAAAGACAATACAGACTTTAATGAAGGCATTGATGGTTAGAGAAAAGCTGTGAAGTCGTGTCACCCATCGGTGGTCTCTCTCTCTCTCTCTCTCTCTCTCTCTCTCTCTCTCTCTGCACGAGTAGTTGTTTTTTGTTATGTTTTAAATGATAATTTGCACACAATTTTAGGCCCCGATATGTGTTGTATTCAGTGATTTATGAGGCAAACAATTAAATTGCAAACGACAACAATCTTTATGCCATAAATTAGATAACAATATACGATATGTAAAACTATTGCGAGGACTGTGGGCACCACTCGGATACCCATACCTACTGAACACTACACTTATTCATTGCTTAATTATATACAATTTTAGTATATCTTATTATTTCTCTCATTGTCTCTCATTTTTGTCAAATAGTTTTCCATTTTTGAGTCTTAAATATCATTTATTTTTAATCTGATTGAATATTATTAGCGTATTCTTTGTAGATAAATTTTAATCAAGAACATTTTCATCTATAATATAGACAATATTATATCTCAAATTGTTTTTCTGTATTTTAAAATATATATTTCACAACACAATTGACTCTCACTTTATAGAGTTTTGCATTCATTTGCCATTTAAATGGTGTGAAAAACATATGAGATCTCATATCTAATGATTGCAATAAATAATAAGTTTTATTATTTTTCATTTATATCTAATATTAATGACTGAATATATAGTGTAGTAATAATATAATAATACGAGAGATGTATTCAAGTGTTTGATCGTTAAGACATTGAGAGTATTATATAAATGTATAAAAATTAATGTCTCTTTTCCCTGAAAGTCACGCAAACATTACTCTTAGGACTATATTTATACAAATTATTTTGTTTTTTTGTGTCTCTCGTTTTGAGACTTATTAACTGCACTCAAAATATATGATATAATTATATAATTTTCACATTTATTTTTTACGATCTCTTTTGCCAAACAAAAAACGTACACTTTTTTCGTACATATATTCTCTTATTTTTCACTTTTTATTACGAATAGTGTATATAAATGAGAGGGAAATTAATAATAATTATCTCTGACAACGAAATGTCAACAATAATGTCAATACACTATAAGGAATATTCTGTCGAGTCTTATATGCCGTATGTTATGGCGTAAAGTGTATGAAAACTTATATTTCTTGTGTCACTTTTTAGGGCTTAATCTCTTCTCGTGTGTGTGTTATGTGTCGACTCCTTATGAATGTAAATACAGAATGTGATGGAAATTCATAGAGATTTCTATGTTTTTGCAAAAATATAAATAGTTTTCCCCTTTTGTCAAACGAAAAATTTCTGATTTCACGTCAATTCTTATCAAACGCACGACCGATGAAATAACCTCTCAATTTGTCCCCTCTTTCGCACACTCTCCGACTTTTTTGACATGTATTTTGAATTTAATGTATATTGAAATTTCATATCCACTTTTATATGATATGTAAATACTATTATAAAATGTATGAAAGTATGACAAAAGCCCAATAGTGTATGAATTTATATTCTTAATTTCAATTTATACATAATTCAAATAGTTTCAAAACATATTAGTAAATATTTACTTTAGTTTGTATCATAGTGAATATACTGTATTTATATAAAATATAATACAATATTAGAATTAGTAAATTTACTTTATGCTGAATATTAAAATTTCTTGCTAGGTGATTATAACGGGTGTAAACTGTATGTTATTTTACAGTGTTTTATACACACTATTTTTATTCATCTCATATTAGACACCAAAATATATGAAAAAGAAAAGTGAGAAGAGTTTTGAAAGTATGTGACATTCAAAGCCTTATGTCTGGATATGTCTAATGTCTGTGCCGTCGAAGATGTGCTGTCGAAGAGTCAAATATACACCAAATTGTGAAAATGGGGGACAGAAGTGATCGGAAACCCTTAATATTTCGCTATATATGTGATTATGTGAGACAAACACTGAGCCATTAGTTTTGTGAGCGCCGAGTATTTTGAATGCCAATCAAAGTGATGCTGTCATACATTTCACAACCATTTCGTAAAATTTTTTCTTCCATTACTTCTTTCAAAAAAGAGAAGTCCTATTCAGTCACTACTTCTCTCTCCCTCTCCTCTATTCACGAGATCTTTCAATATAAATGTGTTGTCAATGATTTTTTGCATACGATTTGTCTTATATTTCATCGATGTGTTTCTCTCTTCAGTCTTGATGTTTTTAAAAATATATGTTTTATATGCATTGAGATATAGATTTTGTAAATTTGATCTCGGGCATAATTCTGTCACAAATATGGCAATTTGTAACTTTCAAATATAACTTTTCCAATTTATAGAATACTTTCCTTTACACCAGTTTTTGAAATCAGTTTTGAAAGAGTTTTAGGAGAAAGGGTTGTATTGAATTTTAACCATTAGCTTAATCTGTTTGTTTGTAATTTATATAAATCATATAATAATCATGTCATAAATGTTAATATAATTCAGTAATTAATTTTTAAGACTAGAGATTAATTCTGACATTTAAAAGATTTGTCTCCAATTTAAAATTAATTTTGAATCAATATTTCAACACAACTTTCTTATAAATGTTTTATTTAAACAAAATTAACTAAATATTAAAATATTTTATTTGTTTTTGTTGTGAAATGCAAATAAAATATTTTGATATTCAAATATTCAGTATTTTGTATACAATATATTTGTTAATAAAAATATGATTTATATGTAATGGTTATACAAAATATGCATTTCATATAATACAAAATATCGATCAGATATGTGTGGGATTTCTTGTTTCGCAGCAAATATTTATTTAAATATATTTGAAATGTTTATTACATTTTATGGTGACATTAAATTTTACATTTAATTCGTGGCTATCATTCAAATATGTATTTAAATAGTTAAATGAGTTTTTTTATTTTGCTTTTGAAGTACACATCAAATTAGTTATCTCTTGGTTTTAATGGCATATTAAATGAATACGGAATCGAAACATATTTAAATGTTTTTGCATTTATAAGATATTATTTATTTAGTTTTTATTTTATAAAATTACATAAAATACAAATAAAAGCTTATAAATAACTCAAAAACTCTTATCAGTAAGTTTTGTGAGCATTTTTATATTTTGTTTAAGTATTAAATATAAATCAAATATAAGTTTGTGAATAAATTTTAATGATATTTATTGAATATATCGTTCAGTTAGAGAACATTAAATGTATATTGAGATACACTTTATGTATTTAATAAATCAAACCTTATCTTAAAGTCAGATAAATATATATTTGAATTTTTACAAATAATTTTGTAGTGAAATTCAATGTATGAATGAATGGTTGGATGTATTGTACGGTTGGCTATGATTTTGAGTATATCTCAGACAAGAAGACAATAACTTTTTTACATTACGTTTTGTTTGTAGTTTTTTATTATTGTGTTGTATTATATTTGAACGAAAATTATTAGACAAAGTAATCCATCATTTGAAAGTTGACAACAATTTCTCCTACTTTTTCATTATTATTACTCTTTGCAATTGAAATGTGAATTTTTGATACAAAAAAACAGTAAATTGAGTCAAAGCTTTGATGAGAGAGAGAGAGAGAGAGAGAGAGAGAACAAAAGTCAAAAACAATTCTTGATTCATAAAACGTATTTCAAACAAAACAGACATAAAAAAGTAAAACAAAAGTAAATTCTGGGATACAATGAATACAACAACAAAATATATTATAATTCATGTTATGTTTGGATAATATATTTATATATAATGTATTCATGTGTTTGAAGATATGATGCGATTCTTGCGTGACATTCAAAAGCCTTTCATGAAATAAAAGGCGAAAACAAAGTATATACTGACCGGACGTATGGACGCGGATATTAGAGATGAGCATTCAATAAATCATTTCAATAATAATATATCATTCAAATAGTCATTTGCTTTTGAAGTATTGCCACAAAAAAAATAACAAAGCATTTGAAAATGTTGTCTACAATTTTATGTCGTAAATAAGATTTTAAATCTAAAATAAAAAATATTGATGAAAAACGATTGTCTCGTCAGTAAAAAAAAAGTTTATAAAATATGTTTTAAAACTTGTAATGCATTGGAATATAATGGGAATATTTTCCACCAAGGGAAACCAAACAAAACTAAACAAAAATTTTATATCAAAAACAGTATATCCGTTAGAATATAAATTTTGTATTAATGTAATAACAAATGCAATAAAAATCCAATTGTTATGTCAGAAAACTTTGTGACAATACATCACATTATATCTCATAGAGTAAGAGTGAGACACATATCAAAAGTATAATAACAAGACTTTATAATAAATATATAAAGATATATATAAATAAATAGTTTTTGGATTTTTCTTATTTTTCTGGTGACAATCAAAGGCAATGTGAATATACTTTTCCTTCTGACAGATATTTACTTCACATATCAATTGAAGACACAAAAGGAGCTGAAAATCTCTCACAAATATAACAAAACATATCAGTTATTATTATATACACGGAATATTCAGTGTATTAGTCAGACATCCTTAATATATTGTATATATAAAAGCGGAAAATGTATTAAAAATAGTAGTATATTATAAATGAAGGGTGAGATATGATATGACTGGAGAGTGAAAGTTATGAAAAACGACAAATAAATACTTTATTAAAAAATATGTGATCCCTTTTGGGCTGTCATTCAACGGAATTACAGAATATATTGTGTCATAAATTATATGTCATAGATATATGAAAATAAGGCAAATATTAAGAAAAGTATACTTCTAGTTATCTACTGTTTTATTTAAACAAAAATTTATTGTTAATTAACAAACAATATTTTGTGGAAAATTTAATGTTTTAAAAATTGTCAATGTTAATATTTGTAAATTTCAATTCCTAATGGTACATTTATTAGTTAAATGTGTTGCACATAATAACGAGCGTTGACTGTAATAACCAAAAACATATGAGTGCTTTACATCTCGACTGATGGCTAATATTTATCTAAAGATTGTGAATAAAAAGATGTGTTATATTCTGTCGATTCTTTGAGCCCCTTATATATAGAGGCCATCACTCGATGACAATCAGACATTCAGTGAAAGTGACATCAGATCAGCGCTGGTGTAGAGGCCATGCATTTATGCACAGGACGTGTCTATTATATATAGACATTGACTGAACTCGACATTTGATTGTAATGTCATTTTATATTCCTCTGTCAAAATCTGTCTCAACCGCATCACTACCTCTCTCTCTCTCTCTCTCTCTCTCTCTCTCTCTCTCTTGTCAGTTCTAAATGTGTATGTATTCTATAATTTTGCATACATTTACAGCATATTTTGTATCCCAGAATTTACTTTTGTTTTACTTTTTTATGTATGTTTTGTTTGAAATACGTTTTATGAATCAAGAATTGCTTTTGACTTTTGTTCTCTCTCTCTCTCTCTCTCTCTCTAGACTTTATTCAAACTTTTTTGATCAATACATGTCTTGTTTTATATTTATAAATAATATTGATGTCTACGTACTATCCTCTGTATTTATATCACTGTATATCTCATTGTATTATAATAGCGATGGTGTGCTGTAAGCGGCGGAACCCCTTTCAATAGGGGGTCTATAATCAGTGCAGAAATGGGAAAAAATAATAGCAAAACTAGAAAACAAAATCTAAAATATGAATCGTTTGATTGAAATTATGATAAATCGAGAGTAAAAACTCATTCATTTTCTCATACGAGTTGTTATTATGTATATATCGTATTGAATGCTATAATCATATGATTGTTATTCAAAATGAGTGATTGTTTAATGAAAATTTTTAACGTATGGTTTCGTTATATTTATAGAGTGAGAGTGAATGGGAGAGAGAAAATAAATTCTCGATTCTTGTTGAATATAAATCAACATTTCGTGATTCCTATTGATATAAATGAGTGGGAGATTGAGTGAGTGAGAGGGGAAGCGAGAGAGAGAGAGAGAGAGAGAGAGAGAGAGAGAGTTCTCTCTCTCTCTCTCATTCAATAGTATTTTTTGATTTTTGAATTTCTGTTGCGTAAGAAAAAGCAGAAGAGAGAGAGAGAGAGAGAGTTCATGAGTTTTTTTGATACATAATGTGGTATACATTTAAATGATAAAAGAGGGGCTCAACAAAAGGCATAGTGACGGTGGCTATCAATCATCACAAATAAATTATTCTGTTATTACTGTTGTATTTAAATCTGTGTTTTCAGTGAAAAGCGCTTCAACACAGAGGACATGGATATAACGCTAACTACTTATCAATGCATTAAAAAACCTGTAATTTCCGCTCGGATTTAATTTTTGCTCATTTTTTGAAGCAATTTATTATTTGTGTTTGCGTTTCACAGACAATAATACAATACATGAAAGTGAATGTGTATTTCACTTGACGTGAAACACAATTGATATGAGAGTTGTATTAAGATTTATTGTGTGGACGACAAACGCATCCACACTTTGTTTGTTTGTTTTGTTGTCTACTTTTCTGATACCAACGCCACTGTATTTATACATCACTTATACAGTGAACTGTCTCTACGATTGAAATTTTTCAGCAATTTTGCAGTTTGTTATGTTAGATCTCTCTCCTCTCTCTCTCTCTCTCAAAATATTTTACGAGAAAAATGGCAATCATCTCAACCTTAACTGACGTTTACTTTTCATTTTTATATTTTATTTTAGATTTTCATTCATCTCTCCCTCTCTTCTGCTTCTTCTTACGCAACAGAAATTCAAAAATCAAAAATACTATTGAATGAGAGAGAGAGAGAGAGAGAGAGATGTGGGAATAGATAAGCAAATTGTGTTTATCGGCGCAACGCATGGACACTGTGTTCGCAGTCCTATACCGAGTGCTCAAAGGGTGGAAATAATCACCAGATTTGAGATAATTTATGGACAATTTAGAGGAGATATACAATATATAAAAGTGTTTTGATAGAGCGGTAGTGAATGGGAACCACAGCATGAGAGAGACCGTATGGGTCCACACAATCCACACAATTATCGATGGCCTGACTGTTGGCAATCAGTTATCCATTTATGTCGAGCGGCTGTCGAGCGCACACACAGACAGACAGACCCACGGCTATGGCTATGGCTATGGCTATGGAAAGGTAGGTCTGAAAGGGTTGTGTGAAAAAGGGATTTGAGATAATAAATGGCATCACAATAGGAGAGAGAAAGGGTATAAAAGAAGAAGAAAATGTATACAAAACTTATTATTTTTATATTCATTATTCATATAATTTGTTTGTCAGGAACTAAGCCTTATTAGCGTTTTGAACGGGTCATTAAGACAAACGCCCGGTGCCAGTGGTATACACAATGCCGTACTCTTGATGTGTGTATAATATACGGTTCGGTACAGTATAGTAGCAGTAGTGGCCCGATATGTCACAGCAATTGTGATGGATTGCCAAAACCAATTGCATTCCCATGAACTCCAAAACACTGTACTGTCTTTTTTCTGCTGTCATTTCTTATACATTACTATACAATACTCGCTATTATTGAGAAATAATACTATTTTCTGATGCCATCAAAAAATAAAAATATATTCCCCATCTTTCAATCGTCTCTCTCTCTCTCTCTCTCTCTCTCTCTCTCTTATGTGTGTGAAAACTAATTACTATTCAAATGCATGGCTACAACGCAGCCCTG
>CAJPIZ010001033.1:0-18954 GCA_905368565.1 Medioppia subpectinata | reverse complement strand
ATTAACAAATAATAGTTGAATAAATGCTTAATAATGAAACCACAGGTGAGGGCTGATAGCTGTTTGAGTGCTATATTCCGTCGTTTTTCCATAAAATATTAAATATATATTTCTTTCACTTATTTTTTATTTATTTTTAATTCATTGCATGAAAAAGCATTAAAACATCTCTTTTGCATGTTTTTATAAATTACTATAAATCCGTTTTTTCTTTATTTATTTCAATTTAATTAACTATTTTTACATCTCTTTTATAGGATTTAAAAGTACATCAAAAGTCAAAATCACTGATAAAGCCATGGATTTGCTGTAAGAATTTGTAGAAACAATTTTTTAAATACATTTTCTTATAATTTCTACACTTTATTACAGGTTTACATGTTGTCAATTGAGTCACAATTAACAGGTAATAACAGGTAAACAAGTGGTATGAATGCGGGTATAAGTGTAGTTCGGGCTTAAAATGACCTCTAGGTTGAAGGGTATGAGCACTCGACAGACTATTGTTGACTTGAGTTATATTTTGAGATTATCGATGGTTTGTAGTAAATAATTGTTTGGTTGAGGTGTCAACTCATTTACGTGAATGAAAGGTACGATTGAGTTATTGCTGTCAGCTTTCAGTCAGTGATAGACGGATAGCAAAATGGCATTTCATTCTTGGCTTAAATATGGAGGCAATGATGAGGTAGTGATGAGAGCTATTGATGAATGCATTTTCTACAGTTGTATACATTTGACTGAATCACTAAATTAAGGCAACTATGGCTTAAGGCACTGAATTAAGTGAACCCCATATATAGGAGCGATTTGACACTCATTCCCACACATTTGATACATTGCTGGTAAGGCTTATGAAAATAGTGTACACATTATAGACCACTCGTGTTTGTAAAAGTAATTTTGAAATAAACATTTGTTTAAAAGTATGTGTATTTTCTTGGCTATGAATTTGCATTTAGATTGCATATCGAATGTAATTAATATTCTGTTGTGAATAATGCAATCTGTGTTTGAATCTCTCATTTAAATGAAATGTTTGACATTTTAGTGCATTTTGTAAAACATTTCCATTTATTGGTTAATCGATAAAAATAGGTTTAAATACAATCCATAATTAGATTAAAGAAAATTTATTAAAATCAAAACTTGATTACAAAAACAATGGTGTGAAGGGAGTTATCAGCCAAACATGCCTTCATTGGATCGGATGTCATCGATCTTAAGGATCATTTTGACCAATTGTGTGGCCAAACTTATCTGCTGCTTCTTACTCGTCAACGTCTCGATCACGTGCTGTACTTTCATGTCTGCAAATATTCACAATTTCATTAAAAGTTCAAATTATTTCATCAATTCATTCAACAGACCAGAGGTTCCTTTGTTGAGACAATCGATTCCAAGCCATGGGTTCTTTTCTTTGATTTGTCTCGACTTGATTTCGGTGACCGTTTCGATGGACGCGAGTCCGCTATTCTCTGCCAAAGCCATGGGAATGGACTCGAGAGCGTCGGCGAACGCGCGGTAGGCGTACTGTTCTAACGTCGAGATCTTATCGGCTTCTTCTGCCACCACAACAGAGCAGGCGATCTCTGCGGCGCCGCCGCCATAGACTATGCGGTTGTCTTTGACGAGATTGCGGACAACGCAGAGGGCGTCGTGTAGACTGCGTTTCGCCTCCTCGACGATCATCTTATTGCCGCCGCGGAGGAAGACAGTCACCGCTCGCGTGTTCTTACACTCCTCGATGACAAGCATCTTGTCTTTAGTGGTTCCGAAAGACAGTTCGCGGACAATACCGGCAAAACCTAACTTCTCGGGAGTGAGTTCTTCAAAACGCGGCACAATTCGACCGCCGGTCGCGATCGCTATCAGCTCTATCTCCGGTCCGCCGACCCATCGAACGGCTGGCAAATCCTTCTGAAGAAGCAGATGATTGGCCTCGTCGTCGAAACCCCACTGACAGATGACAAGAGTAGATCCCGTGGCCTTCACCTGATCCACCATTTGTTCAAACTTCTGGTGTTCGTATTTACGGAGCAAACGATAGTCTTCGACAGAAGTCACGTCCAACTTATGTTTGGTCTTAGGTTTTGGTGGTTCGAAAGGACACGTCAGGATCGCTATCTTCACGTTTCGCAGCTCTTTAGGCATCTGCGGGTGACTGAAGTCTTTGTCCACAACAACGCCCTTCACTAACATTGAGTCCTCTAGTCTTCCGCCGGTCTTTCCCTCGACTTTAATCAACTCAAAGCAGACATCTTTTCGGTCCAAATCGGCCACAGATATGACTGCATTGACCGCTATTTCGGCGAATTGTCTCAAACACCGGTTCACTATCTTAGAGCTCAATGTAGTCATCGCTGTCTGTATTAAAGGCTCCAAATTGTTCGCATCGACAGTAAAGCTGTCGCTAATCTTATCCAAGTGTTGCATCGCATGTCTGGCCGCCATCTCGAAGCCATCGGCGATCCGAATCGGATGAATGCCTTTGTCTACCAATATCTCCGCCTGTTCTAAGAGCGCACCCGCGAGGACTGCAACACACATACAAACCAGTAAAACAGTGGTTAGTATTGTCTCATAGATATAGGAAAGTGTATGAAAGTGGGTGTAAAAGGTCTGTAAGTCCTTCATCAGTGAATAGAGCCATTGATTGACACAAACGACGGTTCGAAGGCTTATCATATACTATGGCGTGTCGTCTGATCAGCAGAAACGAGGGATACACTAATAACTGCTGTAATTCGTCACGCAATCGGTTCCCGCAAAAAGCCCATCCCTTCCCTCCCATACAATACACCCATACATACCGACAACACCAGTGGTTCCGTCGCCAATCTCGTCGTCTTGCGATTGAGACAATTGGACCATCAGTTTAGCGATTTGGTGCTCGACGTCCATCATCTTAAGTATAGTCGCGCCGTCATTAGTGACCGTCACGTCTCCATCGGGTGATACCATCATCTTATCCAAGCCTTTTGGTCCCAAAGAACTTCTCAAAGTGTTGGCCACAGAACGCGCCGCCAATATGTGTGTCTATAAGAGACCAATCGTCGCATTAATACCGCAAATGAGTGGCCAATTACGGCACGAAATGAGTGTTTCATACTTTGATGGCTTCATTGCCGACAAGTCTTCGCTGTTTGTCCTGATCTTTGAGTATAAAGAAGGGTCGGCCGAACTCATCGAAGGCCAAAGTGCCCACAGAAGACATTGTCTACCGATTGGTTTGAATGGCAAACAATTGCCAATCAATTGATACGATAACTGAAACACCGATTGAGAGGACACGTGCTTTGGGTGCGAGTCTTGCGATTCACACAAAGCCTTATAGAAGAGTGAGAAATGATTTCNAAACGCGGCACAATTCGACCGCCGGTCGCGATCGCTATCAGCTCTATCTCCGGTCCGCCGACCCAACGAACGGCTGGCAAATCCTTCTGAAGGAGCAGATGATTGGCCTCGTCGTCGAAACCCCACTGACAGATGACAAGAGTAGATCCCGTGGCCTTCACCTGATCCACCATTTGTTCAAACTTCTGGTGTTCGTATTTACGGAGCAAACGATAGTCTTCGACAGAAGTCACGTCCAACTTATGTTTGGTCTTAGGTTTTGGTGGTTCGAAAGGACACGTCAGGATCGCTATCTTCACGTTTCGCAGCTCTTTAGGCATCTGCGGGTGACTGAAGTCTTTGTCCACAACAACGCCCTTCACTAACATTGAGTCCTCTAGTCTTCCGCCGGTCTTTCCCTCGACTTTAATCAACTCAAAGCAGACATCTTTTCGGTCCAAATCGGCCACAGATATGACTGCATTGACCGCTATTTCGGCGAATTGTCTCAAACACCGGTTCACTATCTTAGAGCTCAATGTAGTCATCGCTGTCTGTATTAAAGGCTCCAAATTGTTCGCATCGACAGTAAAGCTGTCGCTAATCTTATCCAAGTGTTGCATCGCATGTCTGGCCGCCATCTCGAAGCCATCGGCGATCCGAATCGGATGAATGCCTTTGTCTACCAATATCTCCGCCTGTTCTAAGAGCGCACCCGCGAGGACTGCAACACACATACAAACCAGTAAAACAGTGGTTAGTATTGTCTCATAGATATAGGAAAGTGTATGAAAGTGGGTGTAAAAGGTCTGTAAGTCCTTCATCAGTGAATAGAGCCATTGATTGACACAAACGACGGTTCGAAGGCTTATCATATACTATGGCGTGTCGTCTGATCAGCAGAAACGAGGGATACACTAATAACTGCTGTAATTCGTCACGCAATCGGTTCCCGCAAAAGAGCCCATCCCTTCCCTCCCATACAATACACCCATACATACCGACAACACCAGTGGTTCCGTCGCCAATCTCGTCGTCTTGCGATTGAGACAATTGGACCATCAGTTTAGCGATTTGGTGCTCGACGTCCATCATCTTAAGTATAGTCGCGCCGTCATTAGTGACCGTCACGTCTCCATCGGGTGATACCATCATCTTATCCAAGCCTTTTGGTCCCAAAGAACTTCTCAAAGTGTTGGCCACAGAACGCGCCGCCAATATGTGTGTCTATAAGAGACCAATCGTCGCATTAATACCGCAAATGAGTGGCCAATTACGGCACGAAATGAGTGTTTCATACTTTGATGGCTTCATTGCCGACAAGTCTTCGCTGTTTGTCCTGATCTTTGAGTATAAAGAAGGGTCGGCCGAACTCATCGAAGGCCAAAGTGCCCACAGAAGACATTGTCTACCGATTGGTTTCAATGGCAAACAATTGCCAATCAATTGATACGATAACTGAGACACCGATTGAGAGGACACGTGCTTTGGGTGCGAGTCTTGCGATTCACACAAAGCCTTATAGAAGAGTGAGAAATGATTTCTACAGTCATTCAGTCATTGCCTGCAATACTGCTATATTTGGGCACATTTTATGTCCTTTTAAATCATTACAACTTTTGGTACTTTTTTATACTATAACTCAAACCATTATTATATGCTTTCATACACTTATAAAAGGCTAATAAAACATATATAATGTTTCAAATTAAATATACATGTGTTTTAAGAGATTAATTAATTGATAAAAACTTATTAATTGAAATTTGTTAATAGTTGACTCAATTGAGCGTTAATTGCGATGAAATGCTTATTCAATGTAATACACAAGTAGTGGTTGACTGGTATTTAATGGTCAAAACAAATGTGCCATAAATAACGTAAGAGTATGTGATTTGGCGCTCATATTGATTGAGTGGTTGTGACGGCCATTGAAGTCATTGCAGTGAACACAAGTCAGTCAACACAGTGTGAGTGCAGTCTGTATTGTGTGAGCCATCAGTTGCCGGCCTTTCACTCCAATTCACACATCTCTTCATTGTTTGATTCAAACACTTATTAAACGGTAATTGAATTGACAATTGAAAGCACTTCTCAATTGACACACAATTGGTGTCCATTTGTGAGGCGAGTGTTGATAGCATTGACTGATTGTGTGCTTTGCAGACACTGTCGACTACAATGGGAAAGACTAAGTCGGACGACGAGACGGAGCCGAAGACAGCTGAGCCCATGGAGGAGGACGACCAGGAAGAGGAGTATGTGGTCGAGAAGATCCTCGACAAGAGGACTCGCGGCGGACGAGTGGAGTACTTCCTGAAGTGGAAGGGCTATAGCGAAGAGGACAACACGTGGGAACCGGTGGAGAACCTGGACTGTCCCGATCTGATCGCCGAATACGAAGAGCAGCGCAAGAAGAAGAAGCAGGAAATCAAAGCCAAAGAGTCGTCCGAAGGGCTGAAGGATCCCAAGAAGTCGGAGAAGAAGTTAGAGAAGTCGAAGCCGACGGACACCGAGAAGAAGAAGAAGCGCGAAGAGGAGGCGAAACCGCGCGGTTTTGATCGTAATTTAGATCCCGAAAAGATTATCGGCGCCACCGATGCCTCCGGAGAACTCATGTTTTTGATTAAATGGTTCGTCCGATTGAGTTGTCATTTGAATGGATTTACTAATGATTTGTCGTTTACAGGAAAGACTCAGAAGAAGCGGATTTGGTTCCGGCAAAACTCGCTAATGTAAGACAACATTGAATGCCTACTCTTTGCGCTGTTATAACACGTGTTGATTGTTTAGGTTAAGTGCCCGCAAGTGGTGATCAAGTTTTACGAAGAGAGGCTGACCTGGCATTCAAGCGGTGCCGACGACGGCGCCGACAAAGAGAAGGCTTAAACACATTTACCATTTATTAGAAACAAAACCATTTATTTGACATTTTTTTAACAAATCATTAATTTTTCGTTCAAAACGCTTTAAAAAAGTGAATTTCATGTAATAATACGTTCAGATCTTTTCAGAAATTATTTGTAATTAATATTTTGATGTTTTAATAAAAAAAATCAATTTTTCTGGAATTTATTCATAAGTTATTGAGAATAAAAATCATTATTAAAATTACTTTACAGTTATTTATTTCAATGACCTCTCTTTGCATCACAATCTGCACACAAATGTGTTTGTATTTGCTTTAGAGATGAGGTTTGCAAATAATTATAAACATACAAATAACGCTAGGTCATATACAACATTTGAGAGAATAGCACATTGTTTCTATTATAGTTACAGTTAATATTCCATATCTCGAACCCTCTGAAACTCGAAATTCTCTATTTAGCATAAATGTGTCAATAAAAGTGCTATCCTCTATAACTCCAACTTTTCTCATTAATAATCTATTATTTTTCCATTTTCTTCTATTACTCAAATTTTCTATAACTCAAACAAACATTTATGTCTGGACCAGTTCGAGATAGGAAGATTTAACTGTATAGGAATATAACATGTAATTTAAGTTTCTTAATTTTTTAATTGTTTTTGAATGTTTGAAACTATTTCATCACAAGTTTAGTGCAAAACACATTGAATTACGTTATTTAGCAATATTGATAAAAATACAATTCTCTGCTTATCGTACGCGTGGCTATAATTGACTATTTTTATAACAATATAATTGCAGTGAAAGTGGATTCAAGTGTTTGCGATGAGAAAAGACAGGCCTTAACTGTGAATGTATGGCAATTGAATGTCTAATTTGATTCACATATTAATGTGAAAACATAATGAAAACTTTGTATCACTGAATATGCATTACTTTGCGCTACATTTAAGAGAACCGGTATTTCTCTGAAAGCAAATGCAAACAAACTTTAAGATAAGATTATTCTTATAAACGAGAATAAAAACATATTTAATATTAAAAAAGGTAATAAAAATATTAATTCTTACGGCAATTATTACTCAAAACAATCACTTTGAATGAAATCTCAAACGTAAGCATTGATAAGGAGAGTAGGTTTTGGAGCAATCATTATAATAAAGTGTAGGAAAAGTATATTATATAATATATAATACGGGAAATGAGTTATGAATGTAAATGAGTGTAAAGTTATATAAATAGAAACAGTTATGAAGTGAAGCACTGAATGCGATGAACACATAGACTGCGAGTCAAAGCGTTTGAAGCATTGAATGCAATGAGTGTTGCATTGAATGGCATTTTGAACGCAAACCCAAACCAATCGTTCAATGATTGCTGTATTCGTTGAACATCTGCTCCCCATTTGATCCATCAATTGATCCCAGCGTTCAATCGTTTCATTGCTTGTCTTCAACAGACAGTTGTGTCCGTTAGACAACATGGAGATGAAGAATAACCACAACGATGTCGAGGGTATGCCTCGTGTTTGCGTTGATTGTATTGATTTGATTGAATGATTGAATCATTTGATGTGATTTTGTGTCTCAATAGAGAGGATAGTAATGAGTCCTATAAAGAAGGAAAAGGATTATACAGTACTCCGGATGGAGAGAGTCAGAGCCCAAGACATGGACGCCACCGATGGCTCCGATAAACACATCGCTGGCGGCACTCATACCGGACTTGTGGTCAACAAATCCATCGACGAGTCGAGTAATACTCACTAATTGTTTACTCATTTGATTGAATCAATCATTAACTGCCTGTTTGTCAACACATCTCGTCAGAGATGGACGATTGCGGTCCTCCGGAGTTGTGTCTATCGTTCAAAGTATTTCTGATAAACAGCGAGACTCAGAGCCATAACCAGGAGAACCGTTCCCTTAAATTCTGGTTCACTCCCGATGTGAGCGAAGCCCACAAAATGGGTTTCGCGCAGCAGTTCTTCAGAGATCTCATTAATCCGACAAATTTTCCCAAAGACTACATCGGATTCATTATGAAGATTATGAAATTGTTGCAAATGAAGTACACAAACATCAGGCAAATCGAAGTCGAGCTCAAACTTGTCCAGCAATTATCGGAACCGCCCGCCCGTCCCAGTAATGAATCCATTTTTACATTTTTATTGCAATTATTTGATATATTTTTCTATTCTTGTTTTTATTTGGTATTTATTATCATCTCTTATAATCGCAAAAGTCTTTTTCAAACAAAAAACTATTTTTAGTTCAATACATAAGAGTGTGAGAGAAGTACTGTATTCTTGGATTAAGTATTTAATTTAAACTTATAGTCGAAGTCTATTAGCTTTACATTGAGTTTTGTGCGAAAATTCATTATTAGCAGACAAAGTGAGGCAAACCTTATCATCAGTTCCTATCGGTTCCGTACCATTTAAATGGTAATACATTTTCAACAAAACTCACTCCCATTTAATTTGTGTCTAAAATGTGTCTAAATTTATAATAGCTTTTTGATTATTTAGGAAAATGTTTTTATTTACGAAAACACTTCCAATAAACGGTTCATTAAGTTTTAAAATAATTTTAAACTCCAAAATAAATTTCCTTAACTCTCACTTAAAACATTATAAATACTTTACAAACACATTGAAAAATACTTAGGAAATGATTATTATTTTTAGTGTTAGAAATAAACAATTTAGTTTAGCGTATAATTTATAATTTTATATAAATTGTTTGAAATATTGTTGTAAATTAACTTAATTTATCAGTTGTTGACAATTGAATCAAACAAGTTGTTGAAGTGATTGTTATGACAACACATTTAATTATAGGTTTGCATAGAATTATAAAGTGTATTAGTAATTTGATAGAATATATTCCGACACTAAACTAACATTTATGTTATTATTAAAACCCTTAACCATTGAAAATCATAATAAAATGCGATATTATATTCATATCCATAGCGTCTAAAAACGGGGTTTTAATAAGCATTGGGAATGAATGTACGGATGATAAGTATTACTACTTAAGGGACATACAGTCAACCCCTTTACCATATATTATACATCAGAGCAAATCATTGACATATAGTGAACCGATGGCCCCAAAACCGAAACTCATTGGATCAGGTTTTTGTTCTTATCGATCATTGTTTTAACATAAATGTCACACAAGAATCAATTGATGTTAGAATTGTTTGCATCGATATCTTAACAAATACTAAACCATGTAATTAACTCATCCATTGATCACTTAATGCCAAGTCTAATAACAATAATTGCCATAAAAATGACTAAAATTAAGATTTAATTGTAAAGTTTTGCCACAAATATCTAATCAAATTCATACGAATCTAATGTTTTTTAACATTTGTTTTAATATTTAGTTTGAATCGCTTTTTAATATATAATTTATAAGAATTTCATGCATAATATGTGAATGTAATTGATTTTTCAATCGTGTTTTTAGTGTCGATCGACGAGAGCTTTTTGGGTTCCATTGCAGAACTCAGTGAAGAGAAAGTACTGGAACTAATCGAGTCATCATATCCTAATCCAATCTCTTTGGCCGATATTGCAAAGTAATTGCTCTTAATTTTCTAATTTATATTCATATTTAAAATTTAAATAATTTTTTAATTTATTCCGAGTTTTAATTTTTATAAGCAATTGTTTTTTTTCAAAAAAAACAAAAACTTTAAAAAGTTATTAACCCGTAAAATGATGTCAAACTATGTTTCACGATAGGCTGAACAATAGCCAAACCCTTCCTAAACTAATATATTATATTAAATAGAATAACAAATGAATAAATGTAACAATTGTTTGGCTTTTTAAACGCACCGATAGTTCGACCCAATCGACCGAAGAAGACGTTCACTTCCATATCCAGGAATTATTATCAAAGAATTTGATCAAAGCTATCAGTGATGGCCTCTTCACGCGAGTCACACAAAACGATACTGAAGTCAAATTAGTTCGACAAATGCCTAAAGTTGTCCGTTCAGAACAGCCCACTATTGCCATCATTACTGCCCAATACTGCGAGAAATTAGCCGTCGATGCGATGATAGATAATAAGGACACATATGTTAGATATAAAACTGAAGGTAATTTACAAATGATTTAATGTCAGAAATATAACCAAAATTAATACCAATGAATTGTATTAACAAAACAGGAGAATCTAATGTCTATACTCTGGGAAATATTGGTGTCCATAGAGTAGTGTCAACTAAATTACCAACTGTTGGGCACTCGAGAGCTGCGATGATTGCGGCGGGAAATACCACAACAAGACTTCTTGGTTTGTCTGAAAAACTATATATTTGTAATAATTATTAACATTAAGGTTGACTTTTTTAAGGGACATTTCAATGCGTTGAATATGTATTTCTGGTGGGAATCGGTGGCGGAGTTCCCCATTACACAGATTTCAATCGACACGTCCGGTTGGGTGATGTAGTGGTGTCGGCGCCGCCCGATGTGTTGGGCGAAGGCGTCCGACAAAAACCATTTGTTTATATTCATTGCGAACGGATGAAGAACTCGCCGGAAGAGCGCGTCAATCCAATCGCTTCCCCCAATGCGTCCAGAGATAGCAATTCAGTCGACAATTTTAATTTCCGTTTTTGGTGTCCACCGAGTCTTGAATTGCAAACAATTGCTAAAGAGATCTATGAAAAGGGCAGCGAAACGAATGACAGAGTTTGGGAACAGTATCTTCAGGAAGGCATCGATATGTTGCACGAATCGGAGCCCGAATTTATTCGACCGGCGCCTCAAACAGATAAGCTGTATATGTCTATCGGCACTAAAGACGTGATAGAGATGGCACATCCCTGTCCTTCCACTGACGCCTACGATCCCCGAAGTCATGGCTTCCCGAAAGTTCATTTCGGAGCCATTGGTTCGGGACGTATGGCAGTGAAAGACGAACAGATCAGACAAGACATTGCATCCAAATTCGGTGTAATGGCGTTCGACTCGGAATTTGATTCCGTTGTCGAATCGGTTTTCGGTAATCGAAAAGACAAATACATATTTTTGCGCGGAATCGCCGACTATAAAGACGGCTCCCGTAAGAAGGAATGGCAGCCGTACGCCGCCCTCTCAGCCGCCGCTTATATGAAAGCTATTCTCTGCGCTCTAAGTCCTGTCGAAGACAACTGATCTTTGATTTAAAAGTTTTTGTTAATTTTTTACTCAATGTTTTATTTGCGATGATTTTTTGTGTCCAAACTTTTTTGATCATTTTTTAATGATTTAAATGAACCACAATTTACGGTACATATTATTTGATAACATATTTATGCCATCGTTTCAAATATCACATTTTATGAAAGTATTTATTATTTGAATTCATTTACAACTAATTGATGGAATTTAGGGTAGATTTCAAATAACTTTAACCACAATTTAAATGCAACAAAACTAATTCTCGTAACAATTAACAACTATACACTATAGTTATAGTGTTTGATAACATTTTTGCAAATATTAAGTCATTTAAAGGGATAATTCTTCAATTTATATGATTAATAATCAATGATTATCGATAAGGAATCTATTGTTAGATTTACCTTATTTTGAAGAATTTTATTTAATTGGTTTTATAAAAACTAATTTCAATGAATGACTGAGTCTTTAATGTTAGGCTATTGTATAGTCTGTAGATTCGTATTTATTTTAGTCATTATTATTTGATTTAATTATTATTTTTAATTTTATAAAGAATTTTAACAAAAAAACATTTTATAATTTTACAAAACGAAATGTTTAATAATTTAAGCCATTTTACAAATTCTCACTTATGTTATAATGAATGCCAAAAAGTCAACGATTTCTTCGGATATTTGTCCCCAAAAAAACACTCAAAAGTCATACGAATTCTGTGATTAACATAAAGACAAAAGCTTTAAAAGAGACAAATATATTAGTTGTATATTTACTAACCATATGATAGACACAAATGAAGGTTCATTTAGTCAACGAGTATATTATTTTGATTTTTTTGTTTGAATAAAATTTCTTGATGTAAAGTACGATTGGTTTGAATCAACATATTATAAATGTTTAGCAAACTTTTGCTCTACTTTTGAATATACTGTACTTTCAAAACAAATCTATAATGAGCTAAATATTTCACTCTGTATTGAATTAGAAATTCAATTCTATACTGTATTTATCTTCTGAACTCTATATCCGATTTTGACTACATTTAAACACTTGACTGAAACATAACTACTTAATAGTTATCCTAAAATACACATAAAACTTAAATAATTACTTTAAAATTGAAAAACTAAATTTAAATCAACGCTCAAATTAAAATTGTCAAAATATATAAGATTTATTTGGATTTAATATAAAATGTTTTAAATTAAAAATTGTTAACATATTTATGTGTTATTTATATATAATAATAATATATATCGAAATAGAGTTTAATTACTGAAATGATAATAAAACAAAAAAGATTTGATTAAATTATGAATTGTTATTTTGATTGGTGTCCGCAATGAACGCCGAGTTATTATAACTCATACTGTCTTTGCTTTCTTTAATATTAATACTTTTAAGCGATGAGACGGCAGATGAAGAGGGAGATGGAGATGAAGGCAAGGGTTGTGTTAATATACTATTCTTTTCGTTATCGATATCCTCTTTATTGAGTCGATCCGTGTATTCTTGCAATTCGTTACGACTGAGATGTGCGACAATCGCCGACCCGTAAGCGTCGCCCAACACATTGATTGGAGTCCGTAATCGATCCAAAAGCCAGTCAATGATATACACGAGCGCCACGTCCTGTCATCATAAAAGTGAAGCGATTAACTATTTTTACGCCAATTTTGACACTATCTATACCTCTGCTGGAAGTCCCAAAGCGTTCAACACTATAACCATTGTTATTAAACCAGCCTATCGTTGGGTGAAATTAATTATATTTTAACAAACATATAATATAAAGTAATGAAATTGTCAAACCTGTGGTATTCCGGCCGCTCCCACACTGGCAGCGGTTGCTGTAATGGACACAATTAGTACTTTCGCGAAATCCATGTCCAGACCTCTGGATTGTGTGATGAATAGTGCGGCCACCGCTTCGTATAGTGCTGTGCCGTCCATATTGATTGTGGCGCCGATTGGGACACAGAATCGGACGACATTTCTGTCAATTTTGTTATTTTCTTCGAGACAAGAGATAGTGACGGGAAGAGTGGCCGCAGAAGAAGCGGTTCCAAAGGCGGTCATTAAAGCCTCAGTCATTTTGCCCAAAAAGATGTACGGATTTTTGCGCGTAAAGAAGTAGTAAATGGACGGTAAAAATATAAAGCCATGAATCATGAGACCAATGGCTACGGTTAGGGCAAAGAGACCGACACTCTGTAAGAGTGCGCTCACGTCTTCGACGGACACAATTCGCGGTAATATTAAAAACATGACTCCTATTGGAGTGAATTTGATGACAATGTTTGTGATGTTTAGCGTCGCTTCGCTGAGACTCGTGAAGAAGTTGAGTAAAGGCTTTCCGTCGCCTTTCATTCTTCCGATTATGATTCCCAACACTATTGAGAAGACAACTAAACCCAAAATATTTGTTCCGCCGCCGTATGAGCCCTTGATTTTCCACTTGTAAACGTCGGTCTCATTGTTTGTGGGCATCAATGTTGTCGAGTACTGTGCAAAACAGGCCTCCACTAAGTTTGTGGGAAATAGATTCCTAACCAATACATCAATATCTCGTTAATATAGCTATTCTATGGATGTATTGAAATAAATGTTAATGAAATACCTGATCAGATCAAGAATTGTGTCGGCAGTTGTCGTAACTCTAGGCTTAGGGCCATTAGAGTGGCGTTCGGCTGAACTATTATAACCGGGTCTTATCACTAACACCAAGATTATGCCTAACAAACAATGGATTCTTTGAGATAAATTTTTTTAGATAAGAATGTATTTAAATGGAAACAAACCCAAAATGATTGCTAAAACAGTTGTCGCCAAATAGTAGAGAACAGCTCTCTTCCCGATATGACCCGAAAGTTTTGTGTCCAGATTTCCGAGCGATGAGATGAGAGACGATATAATTAGCGGTAATATAAGACACTTAAGCATCCGAAGGAAGATATCTCCGGGAAATTCCAAATACATTAGAGATCTTTCGCTCCATTGATGTGTAAGACTTCTGATGATTATTCCGATGACAATCGCTAAGACAACAGCCGATAGTGTGGCCAAAGCTAACACATTCTGGCGGATAAACGTTTCGACTCGACTTCTTCTGCTGCTCGGGTCGTATTCAACGGTTCCGTATTTGGTTTCCGTTAATGAATTGTTTTTTTCTTCACCCATTTGTATAACATTTTGTGTCATTTTTAAAAAACTTTTATTTTGTTTAACAATTTTTTACATGAATTTTATATTAAATATTAAGTATTGAATTAAATGCATCGATAATTAAACAAATTATATTAACATTTATTTATAAATAATACTTAAAACAGGAAATCACGAGTGCAATCAAAATAAATAAAATGTAATGTTGTTATTTATTAATAATTATCAATTTATGATAAAAGTTGTTATAAGTATTGCCAATTGGAGAGCGTATTCAACACACAAAAGCCAATTCAAACTTTTAGCTGATAATTAAAGTTTAACATAACATTAAATTTTCCAACAACTTTGAGACTTCACTTTATATCCAAATATATGTTTAATTAAATAATAAATACAACAAAAGATGAGAATAACCCGGAATTATACGAATGTTTGCACAGAATATTACTGTATTTATTTAGTGGTATTCATAGCCAGAGTGAATGACGGGTAACTCCTATCAAAATTAAATGATGAGTTGTTTCGCACAAAACTAATCCAAACCAGTGGTTAGACTTTCACTTCTTTTATGACAAGTTATTTGCGCTCAAAAACAACAGCATTAAAGAGATCCTTGAATTTTAGGAGAGAATGAATGCTTATTATCCAATGAATTCGTTATGAAATACAAA
Organism: Medioppia subpectinata; assembly: GCA_905368565.1. Taxonomy (NCBI): domain Eukaryota; kingdom Metazoa; phylum Arthropoda; class Arachnida; order Sarcoptiformes; family Oppiidae; genus Medioppia; species Medioppia subpectinata. The sequence continues at coordinate 3,716 of CAJPIZ010001033.1, read as the reverse complement.
AGCCAACCAAAGCCTGAAAATCTAGTTTTCGATACCAAAGAGTCGACTGAATAAACACTAAACGCATTAGAAATTGAAAGCACTAGAAATCTAATTAAACAAATATTTTTGAAACATTTTTGCTTACGAACTCATTTGTTAGTCCACTAAATGTTTGTTCATTTACAGGCAATAAAATACCGATGAAAACAATAATTAAAACAAATCATATGAATTTATTGACAGTATATTGTAAATATGTTTTGACGCCCCTTTCAAAAGCAATTTCAATAACTTATTTGTCTCTTAAGTTACAGGCAATAAAATACCGATGAAAACAATAATTAAAACAAATCATATGAATTTATTGACAGTATATTGTAAATATGTTTTGACGCCCCTTTCAAAAGCAATTTCAATAACTTATTTGTCTCTTAAGTTATTCAACGAAATCAATAACTTGTTAAATAAACTTTTAGTTTCCAAGAATTTACTACTTATTGTTTTTGTTTAATGTTTTTTCTCATTCCAATCAAGGATTTTTGGTTTTAAAAACAGATTCAAGTATTAGATTAACACATGACTTGAATTCATTAACAAATTCTTCTTATGTTTTCTTTGTTTGTGATTTTTATATAAAATATAATTATAATATAAAATAGGAAAATACCGACGTCTGTGTATTTTGAGGACATTTGATATAATATTATTTAAATATTACAAAAAGTATGTAAATATTGAAATAGTATTGTTAATGATTAACGATTTTATTACTGGTAATCTTTGGAGACATCAAAACCAAAATATATTTACCAGTTTGAAATGTCTTCGGGTCTTATGATAAGTCAATGTCTTTACATTAGATATAAGTTAGTTATATATTGAATGCGAAGAAAACTTTTTTGGGGTTAATTTCAATTAAATTTTAGGAAAAATAAATGTGAGAAAAGATGTTTCAGAAAAGCTTTCACTGATTTAAAAATATTTTTAAGTGCAGTTATATTACGCATAGGTTTTTATTAATGCTTTTTAAAAGTTAACTGATTTACTGATCACTAAATTAAATTGCTTTCTATTTTGCATTTGAAAATCAAATAAAAATTAAACAATTTATTACTATTATTAAGTTATGATTTAATGGTTTTGATTTTCTTTCTGAAACTTGCAAATTATAAGCAATGATTACACTTTTGTTGATGTAATAAAATCATTGTTGAATTTGTAAAATTTTAAAATAAAACTATTTGTAATCAACGAATCAATTAATTTTCAAAGTTTTAATAGTTTGTGTTAAACACAGAAACTTAGCATTTGATAGATTTAATTAAACAATTATTAACACATTTGTTAAGACATTAATTTAATATAAAGATAAAATCATACATAAATACAATTAAAATTGTTATTTTTTGATATAATTGTTACAATTGTTATAATACAACAAATTATAGAATATAATAACTCATATAATGTGAGTGATTGTCAGTGATTGAGGTCGTCTTGTGTTCAACACGTGTTTTATTTTGTATTTTATTAACAAATTGTTTTTTCAATGTACAAAATTAAATTATTTTGTAAGACATTTAGGCAAATATAAACCACATCTTCTAACCTTAATGTTATTATAATTTTCTCATTAAAATTGTCATAAAAATAATTTTCTACTTTCGTTTATTATCCAAAAACTATAAAAACAGTGAAAACAATAGTCTTTTGTGTGAAAATGAATGGCAAATCATTTAATGATTAGACGTCCGCAACAACTCATTTGCATTAGTTTTTCATAATTACAGGTAATGTTACCAAAGGTAGGACTGGGATGCGAATTGAGGGGCAAACCTAATACATGTGAATAACATTTTGATAATTTCCACTTTTTATTTAAAGTTTTACTCATTTAAGTTGATTATCATTTTATGTTTTTATATATAATTTATATTTTTATTCACGTATTATTCAAAAATAAAATTGTTTAATAAAGTTTTTATAATTATTGTCGTAACAATTGTATATACAGTTAGGCCTATAGTAAACACTATTGACAGCATATCATTAACAGTACGTATGAATTATGCAACCTTGAACATTTCACCTCAATTTTACAATGTATTCAAAATATTTCATTCATTAATAAGAAAAATTAGATTTGTTTCATAAGACATAAATGTGATACAAATGTGGGAAAAGTGATTGCAGTTTACATTTAATCATAATTAATAACAAATAGTTTTATATTTTATTTTGTTATTAAATTCCAATAAACACGTGATGCTGAATAAAAATTATTGTAGATAATAATGAGAAATACATTTAAACCAAATTAATTAAAAGCTTGAATGATGTGGTGATTGGCCTGAAGTGCAAATTCACATTACAGTTAAATGCATTTTAAATGTTGGGATACTTAGCCTTCGCATCACATTTTATTCATAATATTTATAAAATAATAGTTTTTATGTTTTTTATTTTCAAGGATTATAAAAGTTTTTTGTGATTAAGTATTAAATCATTTCTGAAAACATCGTTATATTTAGATTTAATGTATAATTGGGTTTACAATTGTTTTTATTACAGATTAACAAATTAACCATTAGTTTTGATTGAATGCAAAGCATTTGCTATTTTCTTAATATTCGTGTCATTAATAGCGGCGATATTAATGCGACCGTCGGTTGCGATATAAATAGCGAATTCATGTCTCAATTGAATGGCCTGTCGTTCAGTAAAACCCGTGAAACCAAACATTCCTCTTTGTTTTAGGAGGAAATCCCACACATATTTGCCTTTAGATAATCGGTTCAATTCCTGCACTAACTGTGATCTGATGTCTGATATTCTCGTTTGCATATTCTTCACGTCATTAAACCATTCTTTCTTCAACTGGTGATCATTGAGCAGAAGAGTGACAAGTCTTGCGCCCCAATTGGGCGGATGTGAATATATGGGTCGTATTATTCGCTTCAATTGTGTCAATACATTATCCGCCTCTTCCGATGTCCGACAGACAACACTCATCGCTCCGATTCTTTCCCCATAGAGACCCATATTCTTGGAGAATGTAAAGGCAATCACCAATTCATCCATTTGTTCAGCAAATAGTCTAATCACTCGCGTGTCTTCTTCGACAGATCCCGACGTAAAGCCCTGATACGCGCAGTCGAGGAATGGGAACAAATGTCTTCGTTTCATAAGTCGTATAATTTGTTGCCATTCATCTAATGTGGGATCATTTCCAGTGGGATTGTGTGCCGTCGAGTGTAACACAACCACTGAATACTCGATCATTGTCTCCATATCTTCCATAAGAGCGTTAAAGTCGAGACTTAAAGTACTTGAGTTCCAATACCTGTAGTGATTGACGACAAACCCTGAATGAGAGAACACCTGATTGTGTGCACTCCATGTCTGCTCCGGAATGTAAACCTTTTTGCTGTGAGACTGGAGTTCGTATAGAAATATGGCTCCTATTCTGAGAGATCCGGTGCCGCCGAGTCCTTGAACCGTCGCATGTCGTGTCCGTCCGATGACATCGCTTTGCTCTCCAAATATAAATGAGGCGACAGTTTGGCGAAAGTCTGCGAACCCTTCGATGGGAGCGTATTCTTTGTGTGGATTCTGTTTTATAAGCATTTGCTCACACTTTACAACACTCGGAGGGATAAACGGCTTTCCCCTCTCATCCCTATAAACACCAATACTTAGATTGATTTTGTCGTCTCGTTTGTCGCCCACATATG
>CAJPIZ010001032.1:0-17054 GCA_905368565.1 Medioppia subpectinata | reverse complement strand
GCTCGGCTCTGATAGGGGCCAGCAGTGGACGAGTAATGGTGTAATGACTTGAGGATCAAATAGTTCATATTGAGCCATACGGCGCCCCTCCAGTACGGGGGGTCCACTTCGGTGTTGTGCTGACCATAATATGGTGAGGAACGAGACAGCGATCGGATTCCATACGAACTCCAAATGAGTTTAGGATTTTCCAAATCGTCTAAAACTTTAGCCAATTTAGGGTTTTTGGTCTCAATTAGAGTCAACATAAATGGAAAGAGAGAGACATAACCTAACTCTGGGACGCAATCGAAAGCGGGAGGAGTGACTTCTGTCCTCACTTTCACGAACCCATTATCCGATTTGTTGCGAACTTTAATGAGTTTGACTTGTGTTGAGTGCAACCCTTTGTCGCAATACATATTGTGTTTATCAGACCAGTGAAGAGAATCCAATAACTGGTTATCACTTAAATATTTGGCCGTTTCTTCGTATCGTTGGGCGAAAGACTTGTCGACCAATTTGGCTATTTTTGACATCACTTGTGATGCGAATGCAACCCAAGACCTGAGATCTAAATGCATTTCATCATCGGTTGGATGTGTTGCGCGCGGATAATCGTCCAAACCTGATGTCAATGTTTTCGGGTTTAACTCTGTTATACTGTTTGGATCCCTTCCTCTCCACCGATAAGTGCTGGATATTTGTCCGGTTTGTGAACTGTTATACCAGTTATACCAGAGTTGGAGTCGAGGAAACACTTTATGCAACCATTTTATGTCAACGTTTCCGTTATTTAACAGTTTATCGATGGCCAGGAAAAGTGCCGGTGGATTGGCGTTAGTAGTCTTCTGGTTGACAAACTCTTTGGGAACTCTGGCCTCAGCCTCTCCTCCGAGTATCACTTCCCTCGGAATCCAACCCTTAACAGTTTATCGATGGCCAGGAAAAGTGCCGGTGGATTGGCGTTAGTAGTCTTCTGGTTGACAAACTCTTTGGGAACTCTGGCCTCAGCCTCTCCTCCGAGTATCACTTCCCTCGGAATCCAACCCTCGCTATTCATAAGACTCAACCAGCTTTCGATCATAACCTCTGATAACTCGCGATCCCATTCACCGATCAGTAACTGATGAAAGCCTTCGTCCCAAAGGAAACCTCTGGGAAAGAACGAACGCGAAGGCACTCCTGTCAACAGCTGCAGCGGTCCGTAAGCCACCGGTTCTTCTGTTGGGTCCGACTGTACCGATGAATATCCGTTAAAACAGCCAATACTTCCCAAAACATTGCTAACAATTGCTTTCGCGAAAGAGATCTCATTTTGACTAAATTTTTTCTCCTCTAAACCAAACTTAAGCTCAAAGTCTTTGTCGAACTGAAGAGTTCTTTTCTCCAATTCATTTCTATACGAATCAATATTCACCGACTGATCATTGGATTCAGTGTTTGATTGGGCACTAAGTGTCTGAAACTCAATGTCCAGTTGGACGGCAGATGAGAAGACAATCTGATGGGCAACAAAGTTAGCGCTATTTATTTGATCCCTTTTGTCGAAAGAGTCGCCGTTAACAACAAATATGGGATTTCTATTCATGTCATTGATATCAAACAGAACTAAATTATTGAGTAAACTTTCTTTGAGGTTAACTAAAGGAGGATTTGAAACCGTATTCAAGTAGTTCCTGAACAACACGTTTGCCTTATTCTTGGAAACCTTTAAAGTCATCCGAAAGTCTCCCAAATCTTGTGAATGGCCTTCGATTTGGAAATTAGAGTTGGGTTTGAGGTCTGCGTTAAATGGCATCACTTGAAGGCGATCTTCAGCTGTTTGTGTGGCCGCATAGAAGATGAGTGATATTGGAACCGATGGCATGGATGTCGACTGTTCCGTGTACTTGGGTTTGGCCTCAATCCTCGCTTTCCAACTATTATGCGATAACTTTATAAAACTGGTCTCAAAGACCACATTCTGGTCGACAATCTCTTGAATGCCGAAGGAGTGGAAGTCATGTCGAGTCCAGCCATAGCGGCCTAACCTATCATTTTGATCGCACCAATGCCTCACTGGTAGTGTATGTCCTTCAATGCGGTTCCAGAACCACATCATTCCAGTGACCATCGATTGTGGACCACATGTCTTGAGGCCGAAGTAATGGCCGCTTCGAAAAGAGCCCCAATTTTTGCCACTAATTATTGAATTGTTTGCGATTTTCGTTTCCAAAGGTTTGAATGTTTTGTTAAATAAATGCCTTTTATATAATGAATGTGTGATTAATGCTATAAAACACAAACACATCAATGATATCAATAAAGTAGTCAATGGTTTGCCAAATGACTTCGTATGGGAACCACTGGAACCGCTGGAACCACTTGAGCTCTCTTTGCCGCTGTTCTTCCCTTCACTCCTCTGATAGACATTCTTGTCGTTTGAAATGCCTTTTCGTCGCAAAACTTTTGACATTTTGTTTTGATTATAGTTTTAATTCATTTATTAAATATTTAAATAATTTCTAACTTTTAGTTTACATTACATTAAATACAATCAAAAGTGACGGCATATGTGTTGAGCCCTTCATAAACAACGTTACTCTAAACAATAGATTCACGTCTAAAACGGTTTACCGATTAATCATTAAATGTTTGCAAATTAAACATAACAATAATATTACGGCTTATTTCACATCTCATAATATGAACAACTTTTTAAATATATTGTATTGTAGTTACAATTGTAACAATTTGTTCATTCCTACATTTGTTAGCATTTAGCCAAACACTCTTTGTAGTTCCGCTTCCCTACTAAACCACATAACAGTAATTCAAACTTAATTTAGTTGTTATTAATAGTTAACTATCATTAAAACCAAATATATGGCAATCATATGAGCGCTCTATTCATAACTCATTCAATTAATCCGATTATTTTAATTTCAATACAATCTTCTGCTTAACTCTTGTCTAACATATCATTGCAATCATCTCTCGTTCAAAGCAAAGCAGTCAACGATTGGGGGTTAGAGGAGGCGCTGCAGTCGACCGCATCTCTCAGCCATCAATGTGTGGTCCGAATAGAGGTTATGGATTGGGAAGCGATGGGGAAGTGATGGGAAGTGAGGGAACGGGTGGACAGGTATTGGTATTGTAAGGTAGAGACAGGTATTGTATGTTTGATGCGCTCAACACAACTTGTGTTACACAACTGGTTGTAGAGTAGGACAGAGCCGTTCACATAACACGTGACACAAGTGTTGCCCCCTTTAAACAGTGTTAGTGGTTTTGACTGTACTTTGAATGGTATGTGTTGTGAGAATTGGCCCCCATTTGTGACGTCTAACGAAAATATGGCACAAATATAGCACTCAATTGACTGTCGATTGCATTCATGCTATGAATGAGTGAATGACTACTCATTTAATTGNTGACAGGAGTGCCTTCGCGTTCGTTCTTTCCCAGAGGTTTCCTTTGGGACGAAGGCTTTCATCAGTTACTGATCGGTGAATGGGATCGCGAGTTATCAGAGGTTATGATCGAAAGCTGGTTGAGTCTTATGAATAGCGAGGGTTGGATTCCGAGGGAAGTGATACTCGGAGGAGAGGCTGAGGCCAGAGTTCCCAAAGAGTTTGTCAACCAGAAGACTACTAACGCCAATCCACCGGCACTTTTCCTGGCCATCGATAAACTGTTGAATAACGGAAACGTTGACATAAAATGGTTGCATAAAGTATTTCCTCGACTCCAACTCTGGTATAACTGGTATAACAGTTCACAAACCGGACAAATATCGAGCACTTATCGGTGGAGAGGAAGGGATCCAAACAGTATAACAGAGTTAAATCCGAAAACATTGACATCAGGTTTGGACGATTATCCGCGCGCAACACATCCAACCGATGATGAAATGCATTTAGATCTCAGGTCTTGGGTTGCATTTGCATCACAAGTGATGTCAAAAATAGCCAAATTGGTCGACAAGTCTTTCGCCCAACGATACGAAGAAACGGCCAAATATTTAAGTGATAACCAGTTATTGGATTCTCTTCACTGGTCTGACAAACACAACATGTATTGCGACAAAGGGTTGCACTCAACACAAGTCAAACTCATTAAAGTTCGCAACAAATCGGATAATGGGTTCGTGAAAGTGAGGACAGAAGTCACTCCTCCCGCTTTCGACTGCGTCCCAGAGTTGGGTTATGTCTCTCTCTTTCCATTTATGTTGACTCTAATTGAGACCAAAAATCCTAAATTGGCTAAAGTTTTAGACGATTTAGAAAATCCTAAACTCATTTGGAGTTCATATGGAATCCGATCGCTGTCTCGTTCCTCACCATATTATGGTCAGCACAACACCGAAGTGGACCCCCCGTACTGGAGGGGCGCCGTATGGCTCAATATGAACTATTTGATCCTCAAGTCATTACACCACTACTCGTCCACTGCTGGCCCCTATCAGAGTCGAGCCCTCGCTATATATCAGCGTTTGCGACAAAACCTCATCTCAACTGTGTTTACAGAATATGCCAGAAGTGGTTACGTTTGGGAACAGTATAACGATATGACCGGCAAAGGACAGGGATCTCATCCCTTCACCGGTTGGTCAGCACTTATTGTACTAATAATGGCTGAAAAATACTAATTATTTTTTAAAAATGATTTATGTACTCTAATGAAGGGCTCAATAGCCCATCAAATTAAATAATTGTTAACAAAACACATTAATATTTATTTGCAATTAATTCTTGAAAATACTATTTTCTCGTTATTAAAAGCACTTATAATATAATATTTTTCAATAATAATTAATTAATTTTGTTTAAACAGACTTTGTATAACAACTATTGACTACTTATTGGTTGAATCAAACGATTGTGGCATAAGTTTGATGAGCGCCGGAGAGTCTGAGGGCGCGGTTGTGAAGAGTGTGCCCACAATGACATGAGTACCCCATTTGTGGTGATAAATAGCTTTACAACATCCGAGGTCTTCGATCGTAAATCCCAAATGAATAAACCGGTCGTCCGTTTCAAACAGTGTCTCATTCGTGTGTTCACTCTATGCAACACATAATCAATCATTGCATTCAAATCAATTCAATGAGTCCTCAAATACATACCAGAAATGGTTGTCCAGAATATGGATCAATAAAGTCGGCCCAAAAGCCATTGTCTCTGAGCTCTTGACAAACGGTCTTTGCGTTCAATACAAACTTCTCGAAGAAGTCTTCCCTCTCGAGTTCGATGGCCTCGGAATAGCCGCTCATATCGTTAACTGTCTTCTGACTCATTGTGATTGCAGTCAAACCAGCGCTCAGTTCTTGTCGTTTACTTTTTGGGAACAAATTCGCAAACTTTTTGATCACTTGAGTCGTGAGATTATGTGCACTGCAGTCGACGCCATCCCATGTGTGGGCCTCAGAAGCCATGTCTTGGGCCACAAGTGACTGGTATTTGAGGATTCGGAAGAACTTATGGCACCGACTCTTATAACTGTTGGACAAAAACAAATCGATGTCTATATCTGTGGTCTCAATGACTGCGAGTTTAGGGTTTAAAGTATTGATTTGTCTCATGAATTGAATCAACTGTTCATTTGGCAAATCATATGTCGATTCCTCGAAAGTGAGTCCAATATTGCCATTGAGTGGAGCCCTCAAGTCGTGCGGACCAAAGAGACTCATCTCATGGTTAGTGGCCCTCAAGAAGGTGTCGGTCGAGTCAATGGCCGGACTGCGGGTCCGCTCGGGTGCGGGAATGCGACCCAAAGTGTATGACTTGTCCGGAGGTTCAGAGCTGTAATAATAACTACTTTTCATCCAAACATTTGACAATTGACTCAAATGTCTTGAAATGAAGAAACGGTTTAATCGTAACATTGAATCCAAACGAGTCTTAAAACCAGATTTCAATGAATTTGCGATTAGTTTTCACAACAATTCACACTATATTTCCTCATTATATGTCAACAATACGTCATTCACTCAATACATGTCTCCGCCATCTATTGTCACCTAATTGTGGCCCCAAAACATGTATTGCATTGCTTAACATTTACATCACATGATTATATTGTCAAATGTGAAAACAACACATCTTTTTAAACGCCAGCAAATTTGTGCCCAATATTTGCCCATTGAATACATGTTTATTAATGAAATGATGAGTTATCTGTTTACCGGGTCTTACCTCACGCTTCAATTACACATTATTTTGTTAATTATAATTAGTGTTGTTTTGGGTGTCATTATATTTAACACTAATTTAAAGAATAATTGAAATATTGATGAGACATGTGTTTGATTTGTACGTTCAGCCAATATATGCAACTCATGTCTATTGGGCACTAAATGAATGGGCGCTCACTTTAGAAAAGCCATTTCTATTGGTTTATCACACAAACAGTCGTCTTGTGTAGCGTTCACGGAAGGTAAGGCACGTTCAAAAATTACGGTCGTTATTACGTAATTAATTGATGACGACCTTTAAGTCATTTATAAGTACAAAAGTATGATTTGTGGGAAAACAATGACATATATATAAATGAGAGTAATATCACAGTATTCTGTACTTTGCAACGCGTGTTTTGACATAGAGTTAATAGATGTGAGTGTTTTGGTTGTCTCTCTAGATTTTTTGAAAGTTTTAGTCTATGAGGGCATCAATGCTTAAGCGATCCAATATGTCTGACAAGTGGTTTAATATGTGATTGAATGGCAAACTCGTGTTGTCATAAATAAGTATTAGTTTGGTTTGGGAAATGTGTTAACTGGACATCTAATTAATGGTATATAGTATTGGATAGTGGCCTCAGAGATAAATAGATCTTTATATAGTGATCAGGCGTCACACTCGAACTGTCAGCGCCCGTGAGGCCAGTGATACATAGGGTTGTGCTATACTTGATCTCAGTTGTATTAACTATTAATAAATGAATTATATATCTCCGGCGCTGGCCTCATGGGCACCGGCCTTATAGTTGTAATATACTAATTAATTTGTTATTATTTACATTTAAGGTATTGTATTAATAGAAAAGGACCGCACCGTTATATCAGATGTAATAAAAATGTATTACGATTTAAAGACTACATTTACTGAAAATACATCACTTCTCTTAACTGCCAATGAGAATGCATTTGCCTGTGATTATTGCACAAATAGATTTTCTATCAAATTTGTGTCAATATATCACTATTTGGCATTTTAATTGGTTCTGAGATATTGAGATTCAGATTTGATAAGTACTGATTACGAACATGTGTCTCATGAAACAATTGAATTGTATGATCGGCTATTAAATTACAATTCAGGAAAACTGTTCACTATTGGATCAACAATAAGCATATTTAGTACTCTCTATTAATTAATAGGTTTCAAGCATCAAACCGAGTTATCCAGCGCCTCTAAGGCCAGTGATAGCGAGGGTTGTGCTATACATGATCTCAATTGTATTAAATATTAATAAATGAATTGTTTATCTCCTGCACCGGCCTAATTGATTTTACATTTCAAATAAAAATAAACCAATTTAAATGACATACTATATGAATGACAAATATTGAGCACTGATATCAGAGACTCATCGATGACTATACACACGCCATCTGATGAGTGAGCTTTTTGGGAGGTAATCGGGCCGTAATAGTTACCCGGGCACATTACGTGCGACCTAGAAATCTGTAGGTAAGTCGCTTTCGCGAACACTAGTCTTGTGTTGTATTTGTAAATAATTAATAAACGTTTAGTTGTGTTGAATGTATTGATTGTATTGACTGCTATCACAAACTAACAAAAACATGATTGAAATCACATGTAATGATCGTTTGGGCAAAAAAGTGCGGATTAAATGCAATGCAGGTTTGAATCAACACTGAATTGACTGTACATTGAAATTGACGTCCATTTGAATTGCTTGACAGATGACACGATCGGCGATCTCAAGAAGTTAATCGCCGCCCAAACCGGCACTCATTGGGAGAAAATAGTGCTCAAGAAGTGGTACACTATATATAAAGATCACATCACTCTCGAAGACTATGAGATTCACGACGGCATGAATCTTGAGTTGTATTACCAGTAATTGTTTGAAACAAAAACCCATTAATAAATTCATTTATTCATTATTTCATAACAAATGGCAGTAAATCGTGATTAATATAACAAAATAACAACTATTTGGCCAAACATTAGCGGCCATTAAAGGGGAATATTTCCGTGTTTTTTGTACGGTTTTGAGACCTTTTTGTTTCTCAAGAGATTCAAATCGTGACAAATTCTCATTCTTGTAGTCCTCGGGTCAATGATATCGTCCACAAAACCTATGCATAGTTAGTGTTATGTGTAATGAATTGCATGAATAGGTGTGGAAGGGTTACCTCTGATGGCGGCGGGGAATGGATTGCCAAACTTGTCGATGTATTGTCGTTCATAGAGTTCAGTGTCAGCCTTTCCCCTATAGAGTATAGAGACGGCGCCCTTCGCGCCCATCACTGCGATCTCAGCCGTAGGCCAGGCGTAGTTGACGTCCGCCTTCAGGTGTTTAGAGCTCATCACATCGTAAGCGCCGCCATAGGCTTTGCGAGTGATTACTGTTATTTTGGGTACATTTGCCTCAGCGAACGCGTACAACAGTTTGGCCCCGTGTCTGACAATACACACCATTTACAATAATTGATTAAATTTCAATATCAGTCTAGACTATACCTAATGATTCCAGCATATTCTTGATTTGTACCTGGTAGAAAACCTGTTGATACAAAAGCATTATGATTACTGCGATGAGTGTAATGGTGTTGAGATGACATACCGGGAACGTCAACGAATGTAATGATTGGGATATTGAAAGCATCGCAAAAGCGCACAAAACGCGCCCCTTTTACCGATGAATTCATATCAAGACATCCTAACAACCATTCAATACACTATTAATTATACAATTATACAGTATTATAGTTAAATCGATTCAATACCGGCCGCGTATTTGGGATTATTGCCAACGATTCCAACAGTTTCGCCATTCATTCGGGCGAAACCTATTAAGAGATTCTTTGAATAGTCGGGCATTATCTCGAAGAAGTCATTCTCGTCGACAATCTATTGACAATTACATAAGATTTAATATAACGTTTGAATTAATGTCACGTTAGACTTACAGCTAACACAATATCCAACATATTGTAAGCAGAGGTAGATTCCAACGGCACCACTGTATCCAAACTCTCAACAATTCTATCCCTAAAGTATTCAATTGAACAATCATTCTTGTATTCAATTATCATTAGATTTAATTCAGTTATCAAACCATTTGTCGTGTGATTTCCTAATAGGAGACGGGTATTCGCTTGAGAGGGGAAGAAAGCTATAGAACTTTCTGATCTGTAAAATCATATCGACGTCGTTGTCGAAAGCTCTGTGCGCCACACCTGACACCGATGTGTGAGTCTTAGCGCCTCCCAATTCTTCTTGAGTAACGTCTTCGTTGGTTACGGCCTTTTAAATGGATTGTAATGGCATTCAATTCAATGATAATAGTGTTGGCCTTACTTTGACGACATCGGGACCAGTGATGAACAGATAGGACGTGTCTCTAACCATAAACACAAAGTCGGTCAGAGCTGGTGAATAGACAGCGCCTCCAGCGCACGGACCCATTATCACCGATATTTGCGGCACAACTCCTGATGACTGAACATTGCGTAAGAATATATCCGCATAACCGGCCAGAGAGTCAACCCCTTCCTGAATACGTGCGCCTCCTGTCAGTCATTTCAATATATTTATTCATTTCATTCAATACCAGTGTTTGCATTAAGACCTGAATCATTGATTCCGATGACAGGGGCGCCCACTTGAACGGCTTGATCCATGATCTAAGATAATGGTAATCATTAACTAACCAATCGAAATGAAAATTGGTAATTTTCAAAAATTAGATTTTCTAAACTAAATTAAACGGGATTTTCAAAATTGTTGTTTTAATTTGAAATACTGTTTATTGGTCTACAAAACACTGCCATTCATTTGTCTGTCTGTCTTGTGGTTTAGGAGTAATCCTCTCCCGAAGACGTTCACACCCGAAATAGCTTTGGCACAATGACCATGGCACTTTTTTAAAAAGAGATAATTAAATGCTGTAAAGTGTTTTTGTATGAAGATCAGATAAAGCAAATAACAATTAGATATAAATTATAACAATTGATCCAGTTAATTAAAAAATTTCATCACATTTATTTTTTAAATATATTTATTGCCATTGAATAACATTGCCAAAGCTATTTTGGGAGTGCACTTCTTCGGGTGAGAATTACTCCCGAACGACAAGACATGCAAACAAATGAATGGCACGGTTTTGTAGACCAATAAACAGTATTTCAAATTAAAACAACAATTTTGAAAATCCCGTTTAATTTAGTTTAGAAAATCTAATTTTTAAAATTACCAATTTTCATTTCGATTGGTTATAAACAGATAAAGTGATGACAAACTTTGCAAATCTTCATGGCGTGAGCGCTGGACAAACTGCCACCGAATACAGTAAAGTCCTGACTGAAGACAAACACTTTGCGGCCATCAATGAGTCCGTGTCCGGTCACTACACTGTCCCCCGAATACTAGACATAAAGTACAGGACATTAACAGTTCATCCATGGATTGGGTGTAACCAACAAAGTATGGACGCATACCTTCATGTCCTCCATCCCGAAGTCAGTGCACTTGTGCTCAACAAACATATCGTATTCAATGAAACTCTTGGGATCTAATAATAAGTCGATTCTTTCTCTGGCCGTCAATTTGCCCTAAAATGTGAGAATAATGTGAGACAATGATTGGCTGATTGGGCAAAGAGTGGTGACCTTCTTGTGTTGGGCATCGATTCGGTCGACGCCTCCGCCTAAAAGACTCGATTGTCTCCTCCTTTCGATCTCTTCTTTCACACGAATTGTGTGTAAAATGTTTTCATTTGAACTCAAATTATATGCAAATTTATATTCAATTGACCGCAACTTTTGTGATAATAATTCATTTTTACGACAATTCAATGCATTTAAAGCCACTCTCAGTCGATATAGTGATGCCATTGTCTTCTGATTGTCTTCGCTGTCTTCGTCCAATCAAATCACATGTAATACTCGACTATTGTCTCAAATGGTGACCACTTTTTGTGGACAAGTATTGCCAATAATCTCACAATTGATAGGTTATGATAGCATTGAAACATTGTTTATGTTTACATTAGATATCATATCATTTACGTAATCACAGGCGTTCACAACCTATTGCTTCATATCATTTCTTATATACTTCACTGCAACACATGTTTATTATATTATAGAACATAAAGTGAAGGCCATTAATGATTATATAGGAGTTATTGAGAGGTTGGCATCACTTCTGAAAACTAACGACCAGTCAATGCAATGATATTATAGGCAATAATAAGTGTCAGTAAATAACGTCAAACTTAGGGACAAATATTGGAAAGAATTTGTTGACAAAATAGCGTCAAATGAATGCAAATAAGCGATAAAAAATTGAAACAAGTGTTGAAAGTTG
Source organism: Medioppia subpectinata (assembly GCA_905368565.1). Classification (NCBI taxonomy): domain Eukaryota; kingdom Metazoa; phylum Arthropoda; class Arachnida; order Sarcoptiformes; family Oppiidae; genus Medioppia; species Medioppia subpectinata. The sequence goes on along the minus strand of CAJPIZ010001032.1, from coordinate 5,529 downwards.
TAGTGATTTTGAGCGCAATTCTCGTGTTTGTGTGGTTTGTGTGACAATTGCTGTGATGTCTGCCATGTCTTCGGATGCGAACCAAACCAATGATTACGACAATTACGAGACACCGAAAGAGGTTTACATTCGTCTCATTGAACTCATCAACAATCAGATGGAGAGTCCAGAAGTGTTGCCATACGAAGAGTCGGTGATCGACTGCATTGTGGAACAGATCCAACACATGTCTGACAATCTGCGGCGATTGTCCTCGAAATTGGATCAGTTGTGTGTCGAACAGCACACGACAGAGTTGGAGAGAATGAGTTACGCCACACACCAGTACTTCCGGAGCCGACTCGACAAGATTGAAGTGAACGCCCGCTCTTTGATACACGCCTTACGCACGAAGAGACAGACCGTCGAGAAGTTGTTGTCCAACAATGAGATCAAATACTTAGACAATTACGTGTCTGGAGTGGACCACTATCTCAATGAATCAGTTTTGGGTCGTTTGCCGTTCAACAGGACATCGATCATGACTTTCAAGTCGGTTGATGTGCCAAACGCTCAACACATCCAATACAACAATACCTATGTCTTCGTGAAGGCTGTGAGAGACACTCAAGTACTGGTCGACAGTTCCGGCGGTGAAGTGTCCACTACTTTGGAGAAGGATTCCCAACACTTCTTGCCCTACAGTGCAATCAGACGGCATCTGATGAGCGGTTCCAGAGATATAGTGCTTATTTAGTTGTAAAAGTAGTCATAATTTAATTGATATTCGCTTTAGTTTTACATATATTTATGTCAAATAAGTTTTGTTTAAAAATAATAAAATGTTTTAATTATTATTAACTTTGCTTTTGTAATGAGTGTTAAATATTATAAATTTCAGATTTGAATTAAGATGTAATTCAAAACAAATGCAATGTTAGGGTTAGTGTTGTTTCAACTCATTTCCGATGCGATAACTCATGATTTTATTCCATTCAATCTTAGATCGGGTCACCGGAAGTGGTCTTCGCAGCGCTTTGAATGTCGTGTCAGACATTGTCTGGTAGTTGTCTGAGATGGCCGTCTGGTACTCCCTCTCCGCCTCTTCCACTAAATTTCTTATCTCTTCGGCGACTTGTCTTTCGCTCTGAAAATGCATTCATTTCATTAACATTTCATTTTCATGCCTCAAATGGTGTCCAAAATGTCTCACATTTATAATAATGGGTTCTTTGATTTCTTTGCAACTCACGAGCTGTACGTTTCCGTCTTCATAGTAGTGGACCTGCACTTTGATCGTCCCCTTCAACTCCGCTTTACCCGAACCACTGAAGCTCAGGCTCCACACCGAACGCCACCGACCGTTCCTACACCACAGCCAACACACAATCCACTCATTACATAACATTACATGTTTGCATGCAATACATGGGAATCAAAGTAACTAATTAAGCGGTAAAGTGGGTCCCACCCGACCCCTCCTACCTATACATCCATATATAGCACAAATGTATTGCACAGTAATTACTAATTAGTCTTTAAAACAATGTTAATGTTTTATAGGAAAGGAAGGAAATGTCAAAACAATGAACTGATTGTAAGTTTTTATACAACTATTGAATAGTGAAATGCCATTTGAAAGGAAGGAAGTATATAATACCAGTAGTTCTTAGGCTGGAACTGATGGTCTTCAATACAAGCGGTTAAACTGATTTGTCCGCTTTGACTGAATCCAAACACAGCGCTAATGCCATGTCTTTCGCTCTGAAAATGCATTCATTTCATTAACATTTCATTTTCATGCCTCAAATGGTGTCCAAAATGTCTCACATTTATAATAATGGGTTCTTTGATTTCTTTGCAACTCACGAGCTGTACGTTCCCGTCTTCATAGTAGTGGACCTGCACTTTGATCGTCCCCTTCAACTCCGCTTTACCCGAACCACTGAAGGTCAGGCTCCACACCGAACGCCACCGACCGTTCCTACACCACAGCCAACACACAATCCACTCATTACATAACATTACAGGTTTGCATGCAATACATGAGAATCAAAGTAACTAATTAAGCGGTAAAGTGGGTCCCACTCCCACCCGACCCCTCCTACCTATACATCCATATATAGCACAAATGTATTGCACAGTAATTAGTCTTTAAAAACAATGTTAATGTTTTATAGGAAAGGAAGGAAATGTCAAAACAATGAACTGATTGTAAGTTTTTATACAACTATTGAATAGTAAAATGCCATTTGAAAGGAAGGAAGTATATAATACCAGTAGTTCTTAGGCTGGAACTGATGGTCTTCAATACAAGCGGTTAAACTGATTTGTCCGCTTTGACTGAATCCAAACACAGCGCTAATGCCATTGTGGTAGTGATCGGCGCAATACTTGCTCCAAACCTCTTCCAAGGCTGACCTCCAGGGCTCACTGGTTGGGTCGGGTGTCCACGACTGGTACTCAGAGGCCTCTTCCTTCAAGTGGTCGTATTTGAATGATTGTCCGCTTCGGGGATCGCAAAAACGATTGGATCCCAAATCATTGAATTCAGTAATCAATGTCTGNTTGGGTCGGGTGTCCACGACTGGTACTCAGAGGCCTCTTCCTTCAAGTGGTCGTATTTGAATGATTGTCCGCTTCGGGGATCGCAAAAACGATTGGATCCCAAATCATTGAATTCAGTAATCAATGTCTGTCAACAAATCAGAAGACAGTTGTAGTAATGAGAGAGTGGGAGTGAGAGAGTGAGGGTAACCTGAGTTTGGGAAGAGTCGAGTGAGACGGGTGTCAACTGGTCTTTGCTGTATTGCGAGAAAACACTGAAAGTCATAATAACAAGATTGTAAATCATATGATATAAGGCAATGATGGTAAGTGTTGACAGACCCCGAGGCCTGTTCTTTGAGCAGTTGGTCGTTGTTCAAGAGTAGGCGTACGTCTGTGTCATCAAAGCAATCATATAAGCAATCATTTCATTGTAATTGATATGTAGTGTACATACCATTGACCACTTCCCTGAACTCTCCCGGCGGGGCGTGAAGTATAAAATCGGTGACAATACGGATCTAATCATCACAATTAGTTGAGACTATATTTCACACTATATTTGAGTCAAACCTTTTCGGTGTCAGAGAGGGGTTCGTCCAAATCACTGGCCATTGGTTTCAATTAGTGTATCGATTGAAGCGGTGATTGAAATGTGGATTAAATGTAATAACGATTAAAGGGATGATTGTGTGAACGACAGGACACAAGCGCTCACTCTATCAATACGTTTGCATTCAATACAAACACTACTAAATAATATAAAATGTATATTAATTTGTAAATAATGTATAGAATTGTATATAATTTACATCTTTCTCTGTTATATGTGGTGCCAAACCCCTAACCATAATAGTATTGTTAGGGATTTCTTCGCGTTTATCTCTTTGCGAATGACTTCGATCTCTGTCTCTATCGTTGTACTCATTGTAGTCATTGTAATCATAATTAGAGGTATTGTTGTCTTCATTATAGTATCGATTGGATTGAAAGTCTGGGCCCGCAGTGGAGGCGGACTCGCGATCGCGGTCTCGATCTTTGCTGTCTCTGCTTCGGCTCCGATCTCTTCGTTTCCGATAACTACGACTTCTGTCGGAGTCATATCTGTCGTACTCTTGAGTTCGATGTCTTCTACTATTATCATAGGTATTGTCGTCTGTGTTATCAGTTCTATAATAACTGTCGGAACTGTTGGGCGACTAAAACAATGGGACAAATGGTTTAGATTTTATGAATCCATTTATATAGTGGTCTTCAAAGGCTGGCCGACTCTTTGGATCGTTTGAGGTCCTCATCGATCACTAGCACTGACTGTCACTCAACACTCATTGCATTGTTTTTAGGGTTTATATTCATTATAACAGTTATCTCTCAGTTATTACTCGAGTTTTTGTCAAATCATTTCATTTTCATACCCGTCGACTGTGACGGCTGTGTGACTGACCAGATGTACGGCTCGACCCATTCCCGTGTCGGCTCTCTTCACGCTCTCTCACATGTCTTTCCCTGTAATCAATCATTACATCACTATATCATCGTTTCTGAGCCACAAACCTGTCTCGAGTCCTCTCCCTATCTCTCGATCCAACCATTACTTCACACGTTATCTCATTTGATCACCAAATGGTTCACTAGATTTCACATACGATTAACACTAACTTTAAATACAATTACAAACAAATGTTTGCTTTTTTGCTCACATTTACGGCAAAAAGCAATACTAATACCAGAAATAATGGATTCAATCTATTATACAATGCATTCACTATTCATTTCAATTCAATTTATATACAATTAAAGTGTTTATTAAGTCATAGAAATATAGCATTCAATCAATAATTAGTAAATCAAATACAGTATAAAAATATCGATTATTAAATCATCAAAACATTCAATCCGAGGGCTATTCATATGTATAATGCTATATATATGGGGGTCACACACATATATACTGTTACTAAACCACATTAATAATCGCTGATGCCCACACATTGAACTTGGTTCAATTAAAATAAGCTTACATTAGCGCAATTGAATGTAATATTACCATGGTCATCTAACTAATCAATTGTGTGCATATTATCTGTTTGGGAAGTAGTGTGGGTTAAAAGGGGACCAAATAGGGGACAAAAGGGGTTATAAGTGAATGCCTTATAGCGTACACTAGTGTACAATAGGGGTCTCTATTGTGGTGTATCAGTATGTGAGCCTCAGAGGCGTGTCTGTAGTGTCTGTCTCTGTCTGTAGTGTTTGTATTGAATGCAAACGTATTGATAGAGTGAGCGCTTGTGTCCTGTCGTTCACACAATCATCCCTTTAATCGTTATTACATTTAATCCACATTTCAATCACCGCTTCAATCGATACACTCATTGAAACCAATGGCCAGTGATTTGGACGAACCCCTGTCTGACACCGAAAAGGTTTGACTCAAATATAGTGTGAAATATAGTCTCAACTAATTGTGATGATTAGATCCGTATTGTCACCGATTTTATACTTCACGCCCCGCCGGGAGAGTTCAGGGAAGTGGTGAATGGTATGTACACTACATATCAATTACAATGAAATGATTGCTCATATGATTGCTTTGACGACACAGACGTACGCCTACTCTTGAACAACGACCAACTGCTCAAAGAACAGGCCTCGGGGTCTGTCAACACTTACCATCATTGCCTTATATCATATGAATTACAATATTGCTATTATCACTTTCAGTGTTTTCTCGCAATACAGCAAAGACCAGTTGACACCCGTCTCACTCGACTCTTCCCAAACTCAGGTTACCCTCACTCCCACTCTCTCTCTCTCTCTCTCTCTCTCTCTCTCTCTCTCTCTCTCTCATTACTACAACTGTCTTATGATTTGTTGAGCAGACATTGATTACTGAATTCAATGATTTGGGATCCAATCGTTTTTGCGATCCCCGAAGCGGACAATCATTCAAATACGACCACTTGAAGGAAGAGGCCTCTGAGTACCAGTCGTGGACACCCGACC